>JASANC010001323.1:0-45910 GCA_030248135.1 Theristus sp. LFF4_11 | reverse complement strand
AACGTCACCGGTTTGATTATTAGCAGTCACCGAAACGTTCTCAGACAAATAGTTTCTCAAAATTTCCAACATGTTCCTCAAATTAGTGTTTCAATTCAGATGATGAAAGACAACAATCTGGTGCGTCATTTAGACGCGTGCGAGACGATGGGCAACGCGACCACGATTTGCTCAGACAAAACTGGCACGCTGACCACGAACCGAATGACGGTGGTGCAGTCGTACATAAACGGTGATCCATGGAAACTCTGTTATTTGAAGATGGTGCACTCTGTGCCCCAAGCTAATGGGCTGCTCACAATGTAGGATAAAAGCAGTGCTCTTCAAAACCGCATAGTGTGTTCAAAAATTTAAGAGGTTCGACTTCGACCCACGTTTTGCTGACTTCTGTTTTTGAAACATCATTTCAGGCAAAAAGTGTGAAGCGTCACTTTATTATTGATGCGTTTTGCCCGTTTTTCTGCAGAGACTCATCACAAAAGCACGCCAGCATGGGATGAGCTTGATGAGCAAACCCGAGCTGTTCTCGTACAATTGATCTCCGTTAATAGCAGCTACGCGTCGAAAGTAAGGTTCATTTACCGAAGATGAGGGGGTGTATCCCCTGACACAAAGTTGCGCCTCATGGGAGAGGATCCCGCGTGTCACTCACCCCCATCCCCCAAAAAAAATTTGCCACCTCCCCCCCCCACGGGTATAGGTATTCCCTACCTAAAAATGTCTGTCATCTTCGATACTGGTAGCAAATGTTTCATTAATTTGTCGCAGCTTTGACCCTGGTTTTTACGTGCAGGTGCTTGCACCAAAACAGTCCGGTGGCCAAGCGGAGCACTTGGGCAACAAAACTGAGTGTGGCATGCTCGCGTTTGTGCTCGCTCTCGGGCAACAGTACGAGGTGCACAGGAAGCAGAACCCGGAGGAGTCCTTGGTGAAGGTCGGCTACAAAAATAACTGTCAGCAGTTTTTTAAAATTTAAAATATGACATGATGGTATGATAAACAATGTGGTTAAGTAATCTTTAAAAAACGACCATCCATCTCGCTGTTGTATGCCTGATTGCACAGGTGTTCACATTCAATTCAATGCGCAAGTCGATGTCAACCGTGATCAGACACGACGGCAATTACAGACTACTGACAAAGGGCGCTTCAGAAATTGTGCTCAACAAGTGGGTGTGTGGTGATGATGGTGATGGTCAACGCGCGGGGGACCTTTTCATTCAAATCTTTATCCTCAAGAAGTTTTTCAAACGAATAGCTCTTCACAAGTTTGTATGTTGCAGATGCTCATTCATCCTGGGCGACCACGGCGCGCTACGTGCCCTGACACAGCAGCACATGGACAAAGTGATCAAGACGGTCGTGGAGCCGATGGCCTCCGATGGACTGAGAACAATCTGTTTGGCATACAAGTACAGGGTGTCTAAAAACTACAAAACGGCTTGTTTTCGAGTTTGGAAATTGAACACTTGAACAATGTTTGCCACTGATTGTGTTAAAGTTTTTAAATTCGAAAATTCTAAAATTTGGGAGTGCAGCAACACAGTAGTTTTAATTCATTGTAAAAAAAATTCGGGCTTGTTTTTTAGACTAAAGTTGGGCCAGAAATCCGATGCGAGAAAAAAACAATCCTGCACCAATATCATTAGCAATACTGTTACCTTGTGCAAGTGTCCTTGACAAACAGTTGACTCTGGTTTCCGTTTCAATGGTTGCCGTGCTGTTGCGACACGCACAATTGATCGCACTTCATGATGTGCCCGTTTGCAGGGACTACGTTGTCAACGGGACACCGGCCGAGAATCAGGAGAGTGCGAATGCGGTCGACTGGGACGCTGAGCAGCAGATCGTGAGCAGACTCACGGCGGTCGCTGTCGTCGGCATACAGGTGACAGACACAGCACCAGGCCTGGAACAACCGCCGCAACTGTGCAGCTGCCTCCCGTCACTATACTTTCCGTCCTGTATTTTGTCGCACAGAAAAACATTCTTTAGAGCTACCACGTAGGTTGATGGGTAATGATGGCTGTTGCCGACCAACATGCTTTTCCTTTTCAAAACTGCAAAATAGCAAATTATTGAAGCCAACAAACTTTGAACTGTGCATTCAACTGAAGCCTGTGTGTCTTGATAGGATCCAGTGCGTCCGGAGGTGCCAGCATCAATCAAGCAATGTCAACGGAGTGGCATTACGGTCAGGATGGTGACAGGTGACAACGTGAACACGGCACGTGCCATCGCGTTGCAGGCCGGCATTGTGAGACCCAAAGATCGCTCGATTGTCATCGACGGGCATGAATTTAATAAACGGTTACTCAAGATGCTCTCGGTCGAGTGTATTGCTACTGAAGTTGCCACTAAAGTTACTACTAAAATGAATTTACGCGCGCAGTCAATTTAGCAGCAAAACGGAACGATTGTTTTCGGATGTTTGCAGCATCCGTGACGAGAACGGTGCTGTGAGCCAGCATCTCCTGGACGAGGTGTGGCCTCGGCTGCGGGTGCTCGCGCGGGCACAGCCCGTCGACAAATATGTGCTCGTGAAAGGCATCATTGACAGCAAACTGCAGACCACCAACAAAAGGTCAGCAGGCATATTTTTTGAAGTTGTATGTACAGGGTGAGCCAAAAAAAAGTTCCAATTCTAAAATGCTATCACTGGCTTGTGCTGAGTTGTTTCGAGCTGAAAATTGGAACACTATTAAAAAACATTTGGAGGTTTTTCTGACCAAACTTTTGTCATGGTATGTTGCCCCTATCACTCACTACAGCAAAATATATCCGGAAAATATGAAAAATCGACAAATGTTGTAAAATGCAGAGGGTTGATTTAACTGTAACAAAGATCAAAAGAATGAACGTTGGTGACAACCTGAATGTTCACAACACAAAAAAAAGGTGAAAAAAGCAATATGAGTTTAAAGCAGCTTAGAAATGCCGAATGCTGAGTTGCATTTGAACAGTTTTTGATCACTCCAATGTTTCACTTCAAGTCTGAGTGTGCGTAAGCGGTTCTGCTCAGAACAGATGCGAATTTATCTTTTCAAATCCAAATTGGTTTTTTTCCTTTTTTAATACACAAAATTTGCCACTCTGATATTTTTACCATAGTAGACTGGTTGTTTTTCTGCAGTGAGAGATGCACTTCCATTTTCAGTCTATGCTGCCATCATGGTTAAGTGGACGGCAGAGCAGCGAGTTTGGTCTGCCAATTCGTGGGAACATGCGAATAACTTTTCCACAGTGGTTCGGCAATTTTGTAAAAGATTCAATATGACACCGCGTGACGATACATCAGTTCGGAAGATCGTTTATGAGCAATGATAAACAGTGAGATTGTGGATAGACAGTGTTTTTTGTCAAAAATTGCTATTTTTTGAAAATTACACTGTAAAAATGAACTTACGTGTAAGCCAAAAAGTGTTCTAACAAGTTTTCCAAATTTTAAAACACGGGGTCCCTTTGTTACAGCTAAATCAAACCTCTGCATTTCACAACATTTGTCGATTTTTCATTTTTCCAATATTCTTCTGTAGTGAGTGATAGGGGCAACATAACATAACAAAAATTTGGTCAGAAAAACCTCCAGATGTTTTCTAATAGTGTTCCAATTTTCAGCTCGAAACACCTCAGCACAAACCAGTGAGAGCATTTTAGAATTGGAACCTTTTTTTGGCCCACCCTGTATATCGTCAATGATTCTGTTTTCAACCGTGCGTTCAAGCCACTTCTTTGGAATCATATGTTGCAGTGAGGTGGTGGCTGTCACCGGTGATGGCACAAACGATGGACCAGCCCTGCGTAAAGCGGATGTCGGCTTTGCAATGGTAACAATTGGAAGAAATAATCAAAAAAATTTCCCAACAGTCTCAAGAGAAAAAAAAGGTCAACACAACCAGAAAATGTTTTCCTCGTCCCTCCGTGCCACTGAAACTTAGAGCTGTGGGCACATGGTGTGTCGGTCAATGAGTTTGGTGCGATCGTGGGCAAATTCGTCAATTTCGCAATAATCTACATTTAACTCCAGTAAATGGTTTGCTTACAGGGCATCGCCGGAACGGATGTAGCCAAAGAGGCGTCAGACATCATTTTGACGGACGACAATTTCACGTCAATAGTGAAAGCGGTAAAATGGGGCTGAAACGTGTATGACTGTATTGCTAAATTTCTCCAATTTCAATTGACAATCAACGTTGTCGCTGTGTGTGCTGCGTTCATTGGTGCTGCCACAATTAGAGACTCGCCCCTCAAGGTACAGTGCAAGTACAACCGTGAAGGTTTTCTGCTGTGTTGTATGTTGAATACAACACAGTTTGAGGAAATGGGAGCTAAAAAAACCATTTATTATGGCCACTAAAACAACCTCAAAAACGCGTTTTTATTGTTATTTGTTTGAGAGAGTAGCCAAGTCACTATTGGTAGCACCTCGCTTAATGTACTTAGTTTGCACAAAAAAAAAACCAACTTAAACCAAAAACTTATTTCAGGCCGTGCAAATGCTGTGGGGAACTTGATTAGGACTCGTTGGCCGCGTGGCATTGGCAGCACGCCGCCAAGTGACGACTTTTGAAACGCAAACCGTACGGCCGCAACAAGGCGCTGATCTCATGCAGTGTACAAAGGTGAATGCAATGACAGCGTAAGATCAATCGATATCCCGAACAAGTACACGCTTCTGAACGCATGCACAACACTAAATTTACTGATTTTACTGCAGTACGCCGTTTTTCAAATGCACAATATCATACAACATGTATCTTTTCTCAGCACAGCTACATTTTTATGTCAAAACAACCGAAAAAAATCGAAAAAATACTTAAAACTAAGAACTTAGAATTCTGTGAAATTTGGCAAACGTGCACTATGGCAACACCGTTGAGAATTCTCAGGAACACCAATAAAAAAAATACTGAGAAAACGTTACGCAACGTTTACCGACTGTTGGCGTTGCGTTAAACGTTGAGTAACGTTTTTCGGGATGAACAAGGAAAACATTCAGCGCACATAAATTTGTACAGCCAGAGAAACGCTACACGCCGAACATTCATGAACCTGTTGTCAGTTTCTTTTCATCACCGAATCGTTAAAAACGTCTTCATCATGTATCATAAAATGCGCTGAGGAAAAAACGCTGGAGCCAAAACTGCGAGTGTGTGGCATGTGTGCCTTGGATGTTGATGGGGCAGAGCTTGCAGCCTGTGGCTACACGGTCGTCACCGTTTCCATCGGCGTCGGCTCCTGTGGGTGTTCAACAGTCACTGCGGCGCTGATTGGAATCTCCGAGAAACCGTTTTCTGCACAAATAAATCAAAATAAACAGAATTAGAACAAAGCTGCTGCGTTTACACAAAGAATGCCGTTGTGCGTTTGTTGTTGACCTTAATTCTATTACTGACATTCTTACGTGCTGGGCTGATGTATGTGCCAAAAGGCTTAGCAACTTGCCCGTTGTGGCCGTGTCGCTGTTTGGCAGAGTGAATGAATTCAAACGCGACACGTGTGCCGCCCCACGGTACTCATACGGCAGATGGTCCTTGAACGCACTCACCACGGCCATCTGAATGCAGAGATTTGTTTTGTACCGGTAAATATTTTTTCATAAAGTTTAAAACAAAAAATATATGAATTCTAGTGATTTCAACAATCACCTTGGAGCTTGACTTGGCTTTTATTGTATCCCTGCATTATTATTGTATCTCTCCCTTGCCGGTTTTGACTTTTACGATTGCCTTTTCGTGATGACAGAAAGTAGTGTAGTATTTTATACATCCCGGTAATCAGTGTTCCTAAAGTAGTCGCTCCATTCTGCTCCCCAAATTACCAGTCCCCTCCCAATTCGTAGCGTACCTGTGCTTGTATTCTGCGGACACTCCTAATCCAGAGCAGTTTTGCGTCTCTCTGTTCGTCGACGTCGTCGGGAGCGACAGTGCCGACTTTCATCTGGCTTGGCAGTCTCTTTGATGGAATTGTTGTGATCACCTGCATTTGGCAGTAAAAATTGGGATCATTTTTATTCTGTTCGATTGTGTGCACTCAAAAAGTTCCCAAATGCGTTTCCCTAGTTCCACCAATTCATTTTTAAGTCAGGAATGTCCTTGAAGTTTTCTCGGTGGTTTTGAACAACAATCGCAGGGGGATTTTGATTCGCACAGTTCTGAATATAATACGTTCAATCCTTTTAAAACTGAAATTGAAAAAACTTGTCGGGCGCTGACCTGCCCCCAGAGAAGACTGCTGACGCCGAGCAAAATGCACCACATCCATTGCTCGAGGTTGAGCGGCGCCGTCGAAAACCAGAGGCCACCGAATTGAACGATCAAGCCTTGCAGCACGATGGTGACCAGCCAGATGGCGCAGAAGATTGGGTTGGTGAAAATATTCTGCATTGGAAAAGAATTCAAATCTCAGACATACAATTCTCGTGCCAGTGTGCGACTGATCACGCGTTGATGGAGAGCACAAGGACTGCGTTCGGTCATGCCGCACATCACTGCAGCCTTTTTGTGTGTGCATGCACCGCACCTTGAAGACGTTGCGTTCGCCGTGTATCTTTCTGGCGTTTATTTCATTGAACAGCGTCATCATGACGAACGCGTGGAAGATGACGGTCATGTGCTGCGTCGGGTGCCTCGCGTAGCGGCCGCTGTCAATCGACAGGAACCGGTCGCCTGTTTTGTATTTACAAAAGAAGATCAACTCACTGAAAAAAGCGGAACTACTGGGGAAACGTTCTGTTTGAGCGCACCAAGATACAAGAGCAACAGTAGAATGGTCAGTTGATAGACGGCATGGCCGAGTATGTTCTTCGCCATTGTCCGTGAGATCAGCGCCTTGTTGCGGCCGTACGGTTTGCGTTTCAAAAGTTCGTCACTTGGCGGCTCAGTTGCCAATGCCAACGCGGCCAACGAGTCCATAATCAAGTTCACCCACAGCATTTGCACGGCCTGAAATAAGTTTTTTGGTTTAAGTTGTGTTTTTTTGTGCAAACTAAGTACATTAAAGCGAGGTGGCTACCAAAATAGTGACTATGGCTACTCTCTCCAAAAATAACAAAAAAAACGCGTTTTTGAGGTTGTTTTAGTGGCCATAATAAAGGTTTTTTAAGCTCCCATTTCCTCAAACTGTGTTGTATTCAACATACAAATACAGCAGAAAACCTTCACGGGTTGTACTTGCACTGTACCTTGAGGGGCGAGTCTCTAATTGTGGCAGCACCAATGAACGCAGCACACACAGCGACAACGTTGATTGTCAATTGAAATTGGAGAAATTTAGCAATACAGTCATACACGTTTCGGCCCCATTTTACCGCTTTCACTATTGACGTGAAATTGTCGTCCGTCAAAATGATGTCTGACGCCTCTTTGGCTACATCCGTTCCGGCGATGCCCTGTAAGCAAACCATTTACTGGAGTTAAATGTAGATTATTGCGAAATTGACGAATTTGCCCACGATCGCACCAAACTCATTGACCGACACACCATGTGCCCACAGCTCTAAGTTTCAGTGGCACGGAGGGACGAGGAAAACATTTTCTGGTTGTGTTGACCTTTTTTTCTCTTGAGACTGTTGGGAAATTTTTTGATTATTTCTTCCAATTGTTACCATTGCAAAGCCGACATCCGCTTTACGCAGGGCTGGTCCATCGTTTGTGCCATCACCGGTGACAGCCACCACCTCACTGCAACATATGATTCCAAAGAAGTGGCTTGAACGCACGGTTGAAAACAGAATCATTGACGATATACAGGGTGGGCCAAAAAAAGGTTCCAATTCTAAAATGCTCTCACTGGTTTGTGCTGAGGTGTTTCGAGCTGAAAATTGGAACACTATTAGAAAACATCTGGAGGGTTTTCTGACCAAATTTTTGTTATGTTATGTTGCCCCTATCACTCACTACAGAAGAATATCTGGAAAACATGAAAAATCGACAAATGTTGTGAAATGCAGAGGTTTGATTTAGCTGTAACAAAGGGACCCCGTGTTTTAAAATTTGGAAAACTTGTTAGAACACTTTTTGGCTTACACGTAAGTTCATTTTTACAGTGTAATTTTCAAAAAATAGCAATTTTTGACAAAAAACACTGTCTATCCACAATCTCACTGTTTATCATTGCTCATAAACGATCTTCCGAACTGATGTATCGTCACGCGGTGTCATATTGAATCTTTTACAAAATTGCCGAACCACTGTGGAAAAGTTATTCGCATGTTCCCACGAATTGGCAGACCAAACTCGCTGCTCTGCCGTCCACTTAACCATGATGGCAGCATAGACTGAAAATGGAAGTGCATCTCTCACTGCAGAAAAACAACCAGTCTACTATGGTAAAAAATATCAGAGTGGCAAATTTTGTGTATTAAAAAAGGAAAAAAACCAATTTGGATTTGAAAAGATAAATTCGCATCTGTTCTGAGCAGAACCGCTTACGCACACTCAGACTTGAAGTGAAACATTGGAGTGATCAAAAACTGTTCAAATGCAACTCAGCATTCGGCATTTCTAAGCTGCTTTAAACTCATATTGCTTTTTTCACCTTTTTTTGTGTTGTGAACATTCAGGTTGTCACCAACGTTCATTCTTTTGATCTTTGTTACAGTTAAATCAACCCTCTGCATTTTACAACATTTGTCGATTTTTCATATTTTCCGGATATATTTTGCTGTAGTGAGTGATAGGGGCAACATACCATGACAAAAGTTTGGTCAGAAAAACCTCCAAATGTTTTTTAATAGTGTTCTAATTTTCAGCTCGAAACAACTCAGCACAAGCCAGTGATAGCATTTTAGAATTGGAACTTTTTTTTGGCTCACCCTGTACATACAACTTCAAAAATATGCCTGCTAACCTTTTGTTGGTGGTCTGCAGTTTGCTGTCAATGATGCCTTTCACGAGCACATATTTGTCGACGGGCTGTGCCCGCGCGAGCACCCGCAGCCGAGCCCACACCTCGTCCAGGAGATGCTGGCTCACAGCACCGTTCTCGTCACGGATGCTGCAAACATCCGAAAACAATCGTTCCGTTTTGCTGCTAAATTGACTGCGCGCGTAAATTCATTTTAGTAGTAACTTTAGTGGCAACTTCAGTAGCAATACACTCGACCGAGAGCATCTTGAGTAACCGTTTATTAAATTCATGCCCGTCGATGACAATCGAGCGATCTTTGGGTCTCACAATGCCGGCCTGCAACGCGATGGCACGTGCCGTGTTCACGTTGTCACCTGTCACCATCCTGACCGTAATGCCACTCCGTTGACATTGCTTGATTGATGCTGGCACCTCCGGACGCACTGGATCCTAGGTATCAAGACACACAGGCTTCAGTTGAATGCACAGTTCAAAGTTTGTTGGCTTCAATAATTTGCTATTTTGCAGTTTTGAAAAGGAAAAGCATGTTGGTCGGCAACAGCCATCATTACCCATCAACCTACGTGGTAGCTCTAAAGAATGTTTTTCTGTGCGACAAAATACAGGACGGAAAGTATAGTGACGGGAGGCAGCTGCACAGTTGCGGCGGTTGTTCCAGGCCTGGTGCTGTGTCTGTCACCTGTATGCCGACGACAGCGACCGCCGTGAGTCTGCTCACGATCTGCTGCTCAGCGTCCCAGTCGACCGCATTCGCACTCTCCTGATTCTCGGCCGGTGTCCCGTTGACAACGTAGTCCCTGCAAACGGGCACATCATGAAGTGCGATCAATTGTGCGTGTCGCAACAGCACGGCAACCATTGAAACGGAAACCAGAGTCAACTGTTTGTCAAGGACACTTGCACAAGGTAACAGTATTGCTAATGATATTGGTGCAGGATTGTTTTTTTCTCGCATCGGATTTCTGGCCCAACTTTAGTCTAAAAAACAAGCCCGAATTTTTTTTACAATGAATTAAAACTACTGTGTTGCTGCACTCCCAAATTTTAGAATTTTCGAATTTAAAAACTTTAACACAATCAGTGGCAAACATTGTTCAAGTGTTCAATTTCCAAACTCGAAAACAAGCCGTTTTGTAGTTTTTAGACACCCTGTACTTGTATGCCAAACAAATTGTTCTCAGTCCATCGGAGGCCATCGGCTCCACGACCGTCTTGATCACTTTGTCCATGTGCTGCTGTGTCAGGGCACGTAGCGCGCCGTGGTCGCCCAGGATGAATGAGCATCTGCAACATACAAACTTGTGAAGTAGCTATTAATATTCGTTTGAAAAACTTCTTGAGGATAAAGATTTGAATGAAAAGGTCCCCCGCGCGTTGACCATCACCATCATCACCACACACCCACTTGTTCAGCACAATTTCTGAAGCGCCCTTTGTCAGCAGTCTGTAATTGCCGTCGTGTCTGATCACGGTTGACATCGACTTGCGCATGGAATTGAATGTGAACACCTGTGCAATCAGGCATAGAACAGCGAGATGGATGGTCGTTTTTTTAAAGATTACTTAACCACACCATACCATCATGTCATATTTTTAAACTTTAAAAGACTGCTGACAGTTATTTTTGTAGCCGACCTTCACCAAGGACTCCTCTGGGTTCTGCTTCCTGTGCACCTCGTACTGTTGCCCGAGAGCGAGCACAAACGCGAGCATGCCACACTCAGTTTTGTTGCCCAAGTGCTCCGCTTGGCCACCGGACTGTTTTGGTGCAAGCACCTGCACGTAAAAACCAGGGTCAAAACTGCCACAAATTAATGAAACATTTGCAAACAGTATCGAAGATGACAGACATTTTTGGGTAGGGGATAATACCTATACCCGTAGGGGGGGGGGAAGGTGGCAAAATTTTTTGGGGGATGGGGGTGAGTGACACGCGGGATCCTCTCCCACGAGGCGCAACTTTGTGTCAGGGGATACACCCCCGTCATCTTCGGTAAATGAGCATTACTTTCGACGCGTAGCTGCTATTAACGGAGATCAATTGTACGAGAACAGCTCGGGTTTGCTCATCAAGCTCATCCCATGTTGGCGTGCTTTTGTGATGAGTCTCTGCAGAAAAACGGGCAAAACGCATCAATAATAAAGTGACGCTTCACACTTTTTGCCTGAAATGATGTTTCAAAAACAGAAGTTCAGCAAAACGTGGGTCGAAGTCGAACCTCTTGAATTTTTGAACACACTATGCGGTTTTGAAGAGCACTGCTTTTATCCTACATTGTGAGCAGCCAATTAGCTTGGGGCACAGAGTGCACCATCTTCAAATAACAGAGTTTCCATGGATCACCGTTTATGTACGACTGCACCACCGTCATTCGGTTCGTGGTCAGCGTGCCAGTTTTGTCTGAGCAAATCGTGGTCGCGTTGCCCATCGTCTCGCAGGCGTCTAAATGACGCACCAGATTGTTGTCTTTCATCATCTGAATTGAAATACTAATTTGAGGAACATGTTGGAAATTTTGAAAAACTATTTGTCTGAGAACGTTTCTATTCGGTGACTGCTAATATCAAACCGGTGACGTTCTCCAAAATAGTCCCATTACTTCATCTATCGGTCAGTGAGCGTCATTTCACAGCCTCGTCAACACCATTGTACCTTTTTGACGGAATACGCAAGGCTGAGCGTCACTGCGAGTGGCAGGCCTTCAGGGACGGCAATCACGAGCACGGTGACGCCGACTATGAAGTAGTCGACGAACGTGCGCACCTGCGCAAACTCGAACGAACGTTGCTGCACTCCGTAGAACTCAATGCAGAACAGCACTGTGAGCACCAGGAACGTCAGAATTGCGATGGCCGTTCCTGAAAACATACAATTCGGTGCACACGCTGTTGAGATGTGCACACTGATTGGGTGCACACTGATTGGGTGCACACTGATTGGGTGCACACTGATTGGGTGCATACTGATTGGGTGCATACTGATTGGGTGCACACTGATTGGGTGCACACTGATTGGGTGCATACTGATTGGGTGCACACTGATTGGGTGCATACTGATTGGGTGCATACTGATTGGGTGCACACTGATTGGGTGCATACTGATTGGGTGCACACTGATTGGGTGCACACTGATTGGGTGCACACTGATTGGGTGCATACTGATTGGGTGCATACTGATTGGGTGCACACTGATTGGGTGCACACTGATTGGGTGCATACTGATTGGGTGCATACTGATTGGGTGCACACTGATTGGGTGCATACTGATTGGGTGCACACTGATTGGGTGCACACTGATTGGGTGCATACTGATTGGGTGCACACTGATTGGGTGCATACTGATTGGGTGCATACTGATTGGGTGCATACTGATTGGGTGCACACTGATTGGGTGCATACTGATTGGGTGCACACTGATTGGGTGCACACTGATTGGGTGCACACTGATTGGGTGCACACTGATTGGGTGCATACTGATTGGGTGCATACTGATTGGGTGCATACTGATTGGGTGCACACTGATTGGGTGCATACTGATTGGGTGCACACTGATTGGGTGCACACTGATTGGGTGCACACTGATTGGGTGCATACTGATTGGGTGCATACTGATTGGGTGCACACTGATTGGGTGCACACTGATTGGGTGCATACTGATTGGGTGCACACTGATTGGGTGCATACTGATTGGGTGCATACTGATTGGGTGCATACTGATTGGGTGCACACTGATTGGGTGCATACTGATTGGGTGCACACTGATTGGGTGCACACTGATTGGGTGCACACTGATTGGGTGCACACTGATTGGGTGCACACTGATTGGGTGCATACTGATTGGGTGCATACTGATTGGGTGCATACTGATTGGGTGCATACTGATTGGGTGCATACTGATTGGGTGCACACTGATTGGGTGCATACTGATTGGGTGCATACTGATTGGGTGCACACTGATTGGGTGCATACTGATTGGGTGCACACTGATTGGGTGCACACTGATTGGGTGCACACTGATTGGGTGCATACTGATTGGGTGCATACTGATTGGGTGCACACTGATTGGGTGCATACTGATTGGGTGCATACTGATTGGGTGCACACTGATTGGGTGCATACTGATTGGGTGCATACTGATGGGTGCACACTGATTGGGTGCACGCGCTGATTTGGTGCACACACGGTCATTGGGTGCCCACACTGGTTAAGTACACGCCTGATTTGGTGGACGTGTTGTTTGTGTGTGTCTGCTGATTGGGTGTATGCAACATGAACAAATCAACAGCTGCTAAAAGTTGATGTATGAAAGTGTGATGCTCTAGTGAAGTGAACAACCTGCATAGCTGATTTGGGCAGCAAGTCGTGACAGTTTTGCCTGTAGCACCGAGCGATGTTTGCCACTTGTCATTTCAGTGTCGGTCTCTGTAGCACCGGCTTCAACTGCGGCTGCACCTGTAAATTTGAAATCTATATTATTTTAAAAAATCTTGTTTAAAAACTCAGCATTCAAAAACAGGGCCACAGAAATTAGCAGAATCATGCGCAAACATTAAAAGATTTATTCGTTGGTGAATCTGCTGTTGATTTACTCTTTTCTGTTTTCAATGGAAAAATTCAGAATTCGTGCTTATGGGTTCAGCAGCAAATCGATTGTACCCTCGTTTGGCTGCTTGGTTTTCTTTTTGCTGTTCGCTCCCCCGGCGCCCATGAGCGCCATGATGATGCCCGTCTGAGAACTGAGCCCGACAGCGGTGACCAACATTTTGCCGCTGCCTTCCATGACGTGCGTGCCTGTGCAAAGACACTGAAGTTTGTTCCCTGTGTCACGAGCATGCTTTGCTGAGCTTTTATTTGATGTTTACCGACGGTACCGACGTCACTAATCTTAAAAAGACGCTTTTTATCCAATAAGCGTATCTTATGACTTATGTATATCGTTTCTTAAAATACTCAAGAAACGTTCCTTGGATACGCCTTTGAGCCAAAAGATGTCTTTTTAACGACTCTCAACTCACCACGTCTTTTGATTGCGTTGGATAGACTCTCTTAACAAGGGTCTCTTAACTAGGGATGTTGCGAGCCAAGAGTGTGGTCCACGGCCCGCACGATGTGCGGGTCGGCCTCTCGAACCGCAACAAATTTCATGGCTTGGACCGACTCGCAGGCCCGAACCGCAACATCCCTACTCTTAACCTCAGATCGTCTCTGAACAACTCAAGGTGTTTCAGCAGTCTAACCGGAGAGCATCATTGGATCGGTTGTCGCTGCCTTTTTTACGTGATCGGATTCTCCAGTTAACGACGATTCATCTACTTTCAAGTCGTTACTCTGCAGAATCACACCGTCCGCCGGAATTAAATCACCTGCATTAACGATACTCTGATGTTGACATCAGCTTTCACAAAAAAACAAGTCAAAGTCAGCCGTTTTTTTATATTGAAAACAATTTAGCGCACACGTTTGTATTACCGCAACAAACGGTTTTTGGAAGAAACACGATGTCAACCGTACTCTTGTGGTTGTCGAGAGTAAAAAATGTGAAATAGTTAAAATGTGAAAATATGAAACCAAATGGCAGCACAATACGTTGTACTTGCCATATTTAATCTGACAGACGTCGCCAACGACAATGTCACGGATGTGGATGTTGCGCACGTCGCCGTCACGGATAACCGCAAACTGTTGCTCCTGCTCAATGCGCGCTTGCAGACCTGATGGAAACAGTGCAAACCCATCAAAAAATGCAATGCTGCTGAACTGATAGGCCGTGTGTGAGTTCACAGTCACTCACACCTGAGCACATCAACGGACGGCCACTGTGGCAGACGGCTTAGAAACCAAATCGTACTGACAAGGCTCTCTCGATGTGCTCACCTCTGAACTGTTTCTCCTTCGAGTAATCATTGAACGCGGTGACCAGCACCACGGCGGCGACGGCCAGCAAGATCGCAGCGCCCTCGATCCAGTCAGCACTTTCCTCTATGCCCTCTTCCTCTGCCCCTTGAGCGCCTTCGGCATGAATGCCAACTGGCTCGTCTGTTGGATTGTAGAATGACAACGCCAACGTCAGCAGTGCGGCGCACAGAAGAATGATCAACGTGGTGTCCTGCAATTGGTGGGTGCGCTCTGGACGTTGTATTTTGTCTGAAGCCGCAAACAAACATTCAATGTTGCGCGTTACTCTCGTATTTGAATCTGTCAAAAGCTGACTGACACAGTGAACCAAGTTCAAAATCAGCCAATCAGTTGGTTGATTGCAAATGGTTTCAACAGTTGTCCTGATTGTGTTAGAATACAATACGCCACGCCAAAAAGGATTCGAAACACACATTTCAGTTCATCCTCCATCTTTTCCTTTACCTGTATCGCTTCCCACATGAGCTGCAAAAAGGATTTTGGTTTCTCAGCCGGAATTTCGTTGATACCGAAAACTTGTCGACGCTGCAACAGATCCGAGTCGTCTGACTTCAGTCCGTCCGTTGGTGACGTGCGTAACCGATTGCAAAGTCTATCGGCTGATCCATAGTCCTGCTCAATCTGCAATCATTCGGTGCAATTTGTTAAAGTGCATTCGCATTGCAATACCATTCATCAAAAACATTAAACGTTCACTTCACTTAATGATTCAGTTTACTTCGTTCGCTCGTTCGTTCGTGCAAACTGCAGTGCGCGCACAGCACACCGGTCTGAGAGACACTGAGTGCATGCGCAATGAATAATTGGAGTGGTGCAGCTGCATGTGCACGAGCAAAGTTCGATTCCCTCGTTTACCGCGGTTAGCGGTTTTTTTCAAAACTTTAAAAATACGTTCAAAAATCATAGATGTGAAGTGAAATGAGTTATAAACTTCTTTGCGCAGTGGTACAGTATACAAAACAAACATAACCAAAACAACAACAACCTTCTTGTAACCGTCGCTTCCGCGAAGTTTCATAAGTTCCTTTAGTTCATTCAAGGTGCATCCATACGATCCCGAACTGGATTGCTTTGGCTCTACCTCGTTCATCATTTTTAATTTTATTTTTTGTCAGTTCTACTTTTCGCGATGTGTCGGGTCAGATTTGTCTATGAAAACTAAAGAAAAATACAGAAACGGGAAAAGTTTGTACAAATTTAGTGTGGTGAACTGAAACAAGCTGATTCGATTAGATGATGCATGTCACTGATTCACTTATGACAAAGACACACATGTTTCTTCTCTAATTTGGCTCAAAAAGATCGAAAAACGTTTCTTGCTGGTTGTTTAGCGGGCAGTGAATATTGCATTTCGGGTTTTAAAAGCTGAAGTTAGCTGAAGGGCTGCGTACATCTGGCATTCTGGCATTCTAATACAACAAACAAGACGTGCAGAGTAACTTTTGCATTGGCTGATGCGTTGTATGTGCATAATGCGCGTCTAAAAGCTTCAGAATAACATTCATATTCCACAGACCACATAAAAAGTAAAACCGCCAAACGTCACGCGGTGCTCGTGTCTAAACCACAATCGGTCCCGACACGATTTTGATAGACCGTTCTTAATGAGGGAAATCTGGTGGACACAGAAACTTCTAGTCAAAGTCAGGGTTTCAAGAGAAGTTTTTGCACATCCACGCTTTTAGTGTCTGACGAGTTTTCAGTGACATTCATTCAAGCAGTATAGAAAATACCATATGGCCAGTACGACAGGAGTTTTCATCATTCACATGTTTTGGGTGAATGAAAAAAGCGGAATTTTTAAGGAGGCCACATACACCGATAGATTTCATCAATCGTCACCGCACACGCCACTGACGTGTGCTTTATGACGCTCCTATGTAGTGACTCATCGTTTTATGGCTCATCAAAACCGTCTGGTCAATCACACCAACTTATACGCGACAATGTCTATTATCTTTTCGTACGAAGGAGGCTTAGTAATGTTGAATGATGTGTGGAAAAGCCGCACACTGAAAAAATGTTTCGCGCCAGAGCGTAGTTCGAATATGAATTGAAATAAACTTTGTTTAATGAGAAAACATTCTGACTGATTTATTCTCAATTTCTTGCACGAATCTGTCGTCAGAATACGTTAAGTTTTTGCTCATTTAAAATTGCCACGCAGCCATGAAACATTTTCTCTATCTGTCACGTTTAATAAAAAAAGATGATACCATAAGGTAGCGATTAAAAGGTTCAAACAGCCAGTGACAGTGAACAGTGATCCACAAATTTCTGAACAGTTTTTTTTGATGAAAAAAATTGCGGCATCGGTTCCAGTCGCGTGAAATTTAAACGGAAATCGCTTCCGTACAAAAGTTATTGCTACGGTAGATACCGTACTTTATTTTTATTCGGTTACGTTCAGGTTTCGTTCTGAGTGGCGATGGTATTGCCAAGGGATATATCGCACGCTGCTGTTGTGTTTCTATTTTTAGTGCCTTTTTATTTCGCTGTGAAGTTGATGAAAATCATGCCCGTTCGCGAGCGAAACGGACAGCGAATGCCGGTACAATATGGATGATTGGTCGTTCGCACTAAAATTCCACAACAACTTTGCCTGGCTCTGTGAGCATAAAAGGAGCGCAGTTAGGCTCTGTGCACGAGAAATTTTTTTCGTGGTGATGTTCTACACGCGCAGTGTGCGCACAATATACAGGTTCTAAAAGAGGTGTTATTTATCCCTTATTCCCCTTTTTCGACTAGGGGTATGTCATAAAATATGTGCACAGTTTCAGTGTTGTAGCTCAAATTTGGCCTTTTTACACAAAATAATGGATAAGTGAAACGAAAGTTTTTGAAAGGCAAAAAAGTGTCTCCAGATTCAAGGGAAATATTGTGTAGACCATAATACAAAATTTTAACGCTTTTTGGGCAAAGCATTTTCTGATGAACTGCATGGCTACGTGAAAGAAAAAAAATGAAGCAAGGAAAAGTCTGTAAAATTGAAAAAATACATTATACAATGCAACATCCGATAAAAAATTCAGTGCACTACCGTAGGATCCACGGGATTGAGGTCATTTTGGGAGGCGTGGCGTGATATGAACATCTCAACTGTTTTGTTTGCACATCGGTTGCAAGCAAAAACGAACGTCAATAATAGATCACGGGTGCAGAACCGAGATCGATTGCATTTTTACTACATGCTGAATTTAAACACAGTTTTGTTTGTATTTTGTAAAACGCAAGCAACACTCACTCATGCGCAAGGTAACTTTATTTTTTACCATTTCAGCTTATTTAAAAGGAAACTTTTAAAAGGCAGACTGTCTTAAAATATTACAGACTATCTTACACACACCAAAAACTAGTTTGGCAGTTACGTTATCAACTGCAACCAGTACTGGACACAACAGATTCTGTATTTTGGTGTCTCACTGTGAAAAAAGTCTGTAATTTTTTTACCGAGTTTGCCGTATGGGTACTTAGCGCTCCAAAACTATTATTTTTTTGCCCACTTTGGCTGCAGTTATGATAACTGTTGATGAACATCGCCTTCAAATGCTTACATACGAAGGTTTTTCATTGTGCAAAGTTTTTTAAAAACAAAACACCAAACTGTGTGTGCCGGTGCCTTTGCTCGACTGTAAAAAGCATTGATTCTGCAAAAACGAACAAAACTTGCACATGCCAGATGACAACGCTGCAAGCACACGCACATCGGTTTGTTCCACTTTGGGTTTGGGGTGAATGAATTGGCTGGCTCGGCAGAAAGAAAAAAACACCAAAGCGCGCGCGGCACAACACACCAAAAATGTTGTTGTTGCGAAACCAGGTGTGGCATCAAAGCATCTTCTTGAAAAACAAAGCTTTCAGTTATGTGTGCTGTTTAGAGCGAGAAATAATATACTATTGAAAGTGAAACGGAATGTTTGGCGTACACGTTATATACAGAAATGCACACTTCTGAAAAAAATTCAAGTCCGACCGAAATTATTGACACTGGCCGTGTGGTATAAGAGTGCGGTAGCAACGGAGAAGCATTTGAGAGACGTGTGCAAAACGAGCATTGCATGGGGCAACGCCATTGCCACAACGTGCTAACTCCGTCTCTACAAAGAAACCGTCGTTCATTGCTCTCATCGTTGTTCCGTGACGGTAGTTCCATAAACTTTAAAACTTTTATCTGGACTTTAAATTTAGAAAGTTTCCGTCGGCAAACATGATGTTCAAAACGTGCGGTCGTCATACATTTCGTTCGGGCGCAGTGCAGTGCAGGCACATAGCGCTGTTTGCTGCCAACCGCAGCAACTGAACGCAGCACGCACACGCGACACACACGTTGACAGGCTGCTTGCTGCCAGTGTGTGCTGTGTGCGCGTCTGCACTGTAACCGATAGCGAATCTGTATGTGGCTTTCCGCTTATTGAATGTGATGACAGTTTGTCATACAGCAGTTTGTAAATGCATGCAATGTACTTTTTTGATAATATTTTCAGATTAAAATCGGAAACGACAAAGCGCAAAACATCGGACGCTTAAAAAATGACGTTTTTTCAGTGACCAGACCATAAATGTTCTTGGTAATGTAGATTTGTTGTGTGTATTTTTTATCAATGTCTAATCGAATCACACTGCGTCAACGCGCATTAAGACCAATGGAAAATATGACGCTCAGGAAATGAATTAGAACGCTGATGTGAATGTGGCTGAATCTGCTGGCTCGTGGTACACTAGTAGCCCATGTGTATGGCAAAAATTTCAATTTTTTTATTGAGTGCCAACAGCCTGAATTTGAAAAATATGAAACTGAGGAAATAAACACCTTGATCGAACTACGTTCGCACAAACCTCAAGTCACTTTTCAGGCACACACGGTGTAGTGTTGTTTTTATGTGTTTTCCAGAACAGTTATTGAGTCAAAACATTTCACAATGACCGTAGAAAGAAACTAGCAAATTAACGAATTGTCACAACCAGTATTTTTAATCAGTTAAAGCGTTTTACTTCAAAAAATGGTTTGAAAGGAACGTTCACAGTGGTTTCGCAATTTTTAAACGACAGAAGTATCGACTGGCCGAAAACATATTTCAAAACGATGGAAAGCCACCCAGCAGCCAAACAAACCCATAATTGTTTCTATTGTATTCTAGCTGAATTCACTGTTAACAGTGAACTCTAAAATGCGTGCTTCATTAAAACAAAGTCTTGATTATGTATCAAAAAACCATGCATCAGCAGTGCGCCTTCAGCAGATGATCACGCAGGTCCGCTTGTCTGCGCCTGAAAAATATAATTGGTTGATTGATTGGTTGATTGATTTATTCAATAATTCATTGATTGACCGACCGGCCAATCGCCAGACCAAAGCCGACCGACTGACCGTCCTACGGTCCTACCACCAACTGACTGACCGGCCTACCGACCAACTGACCGTCCTACGGTCCTACGACCAACTGACTGACCGGCCTACCGACCGACTGACCGTCCTACGGTCCTACCGCCAACTGACTGACCGGCCTACCGACCGACTGACCGTCCTACGGTCCTACCACCAACTGACTGACCGGCCTACCGACCGACTGACCGTCCTACGTTTATACCGCCAACTGACTGACCGGCCTACCGACCTACTGACCGTCCTACGATCCTACCGCCAACTGCTGACTGACCGGCCTACCGACCGACTGACCGTCCTACGGTCCTACCGCCAACTGACTGACCGGCCTACCGACCGACTGACCGTCCTACGGTCCTACCGCCAACTGACTGACAGACCAACCGACCGACTGACCGTCCTACGGTCCTACCGCCAACTGACTGACCGACCAACCGACCGACTGACCGTCCTACGGTCCTACCGCCAACTGACTGACCGTCCTACGGTCCTACCGCCAACTGACTGACCATCCTACGGTCCTACCGCCAACTGACTGACCGGCCCGACCGACCGACTGACCGTCCTACGGTCCTACCGCCAACTGACTGACCGTCCTACGGTCCTACCACCAACTGACTGACCGGCCTACCGACCGACTGACCGTCCTACGGTCCTACCGCCAACTGACTGGTACCGACCGACTGACCGTCCTACGGTCCTACCGCCAACTGACTGACCGTCCTACGGTCCTACCGCCAACTGACTGACAGACCAACCGACCGACTGACCGTCCTACAGTCCTACCGCCAACTGACTGACCGTCCTACGGTCCTACCGCCAACTGACTGACAGACCAACCGACCGACTGACCGTCCTACGGTCCTACCGCCAACTGCTGACTGACCGACCAACCGACCGACTGACCGTCCTACGGTCCTACCGCCAACTGACTGACCGGCCTATCGACCGACTCATATTTGCAGACTCATATTGCCTGACTCACTCACTCACTAACTGCATTTCTTTGCACATAAAAAAACTGAATGATCTCACTTGCTCTTCCAGAATGCATCCTCGTCTTCAAGAGCGCATTCGTCACCAGAAACAAACGAACCAGGAGGGCATTCTCGCACTAAAAAACGGGTTGTGAACACTTTGAAACATATAGTGAAGGAAACGAAAAATAAAAGATGAAAAAACATGAAATATTAGAGAAGCAGAAATGTCATTGTGTGGCTGCGGACAGACCGCATCTGCCGAAGATCAGGTAGCTGCCTGTGCATCTGCACTGTCCCAGCCCCGTTTTGTCGCTGTGCGTCTGGCAGTAGGCAGTTTTACATCGCGACGTGCATTCCTCATCCCGTTTGCAGCCGTATTCTCCGGGCCACAGTTTCCTAGAAAATAATGAAATGTTTGCTTGATGCCACACACAACACTGTTTATTTATCAGTCATGCAGAAAATCTATTGAAAGTCTGGTGCGAAACAAACATGGTGCAAATTCCGTCGATGCATTTCTCATTCGGCAAGCAAGTGCTGTCTGCGTCAATGTGATTCAGTTCGTTCGACTCATCAATAGCACTCAGCGTTGGACAATGCCGTTCGCCCATCACTCGATACCACACTGAAACACAACGTAAATGCTGTGCATATAATGCTGCGACCGTACTCTGATAATGACCAGTTGCAGGCGCTCAGGCACACTTACAAACAGTTTGATTGACGTCGCCGTCGGAGCGACTGTAGACCGGCTTTCGTTTTGCTGAGTTGAACCAGAGGGAGCACGGCGCGCCGGTGGCCGAGCAGGCATTGCGGGCCTGTGTGGCACACAGAGAACGAAGGTGCTTTCGCTAGGCACGACATCTCAATTTCCATGGAAACCTCCGTGCGTTTGTTCACCTGATACAACTGCTGCGGCTGCGTGCGCTGGCACGTGGCACCGTTGGACCAGGCCTGCTGCGTGCACGCGCACGTGCTTTGGACGCACTGGGCACAGCCGCTCGCATAGCCGTTGCACTGCGACGACTGCTGACACGAGAAGCCGGGCGTCACGCCAGACACGGGCGACTGCGCTGAACAGTGAAACCGCATGTCACAAAGTGGGCAGCAGTGCAAAGAAAAGAGGAAGATGATCGTGTCGCTGCCATTGAACACAGCAGCGTGCAAAATGTACATGCATAATGGGTCAGTCGAAAACGCAAAGTTCACGGATTCAGACAAATGTGAAAATAATGCTTCGAAGTGTTCTCCCCGATTCTGCAGTCGACTGCAAACTAACGTAGAGCGCAGCAAGTGCCCGAGTTGCACGCTGACAACGTTGGGCACGCGTTCTGTGCACCGCACTGGCACACCGGTTGCTGCTGGGTCGGGCACACTGGCTGCGCCTGGGGACAGCAGCCGCCTGCAAAACGCAATCTGGGCACATGAAATCAAAAATTCAATCACTAACTTCATTCTTCAACGAAGAGAATACGACTGCAAACAATGGTGATTTATAAAAGACCAACCATTCTGACAAGTGGTACCGATTGGACACTGCGACACGGTTTGGCACACCTGTGAAAAAATAGTGTTATGAAAGTAAAAGTCTGAGTGTAAAATGCAATTCGTTTGCAGTTTATTCACCTGCACTGCTGGTTGTCCGGTGGTCGCACATGTTGGACGAGGCAAAGGACAACAGCCGACGTTTTCTGCAGTTTTTAATAAAACTTTGTTTTTACGACTTTCAAATTCTAATGGTTTTTAGTTGACTTAAAAATCTGTATATCATTCAGGCCGCACTGAAAAACAATCAGTAGGTTGAGAAGGGCGTGAAAAACGAACGTTGACACTGAGTGCCAAACGGGCAACCGCATTGCGCGGGCTGCTGCTGACATGCGGGCTGCGCGGGACACGGCTGCACCGGTGGCACATTGCTGGAGGGACAAAATTGCTGCGGGCAGCAGACGTTGTTCAAACATTGTTGACCCGTTGGGCAAACACCGCCCGGTTGACATCGTTGCGAAGGGACTTCTCCTGAATCATGCGTGCAAAACGTTTTCCAGAAAATCAGAAATAGAATTTTTGAGCAAATCAGTAGACCTGTCGGGCAGTTTGGCAGCGGGCAACATCCGCCATTCTGGCATTCCTGTCCTCGGCCACACTGAAAGTCGCCAGTGCACGATCCTAAAAGCAGAATATGCCGTTCTACAAAATGATATTCTTTCGTTTCCAACACAAGCCACAATGTTTCGAGATCAGCTTTCGTTGACCGACCGGTGGATGGCAGCCCGTTTGCGCAGAGTGGCAACGGACAGCAGACGCCACCTTGGCAGCTCTGCCCGGGCGGGCACGAGCCGGTGCACCGTTGACTAGGCACCACGCCCGTCGGACAGCGGGGCAGCGGGCAGCAGACCTGCCCGTTGAAGCACTCGGCACCTGGCTGACAGCCGGCACCCTGGCTGCAGACGCCCAGCGCTGGCTGACCGCTGGGGCAACTCGGCATTGGACAGCAGAGACCGCGCTGGCAGAGTGCGTTCGGGCCGCACTGTTGACCCTCGGCCGGGCAACGACCCGCGGGTGCGACGCCTGCCAAAGAATCGAGGCAAACTTTTCATGAAAAAGACCACGCTTGACAATTGTGACCACTAAACAATGAGTAGATTCAAAAAGACAGTTGGTAAAGTGTAGCCTTCAACAGCAAATCAGCTCAGCACACCAGTGGGACATGGTGGCAGCTGACAGCAGATCTGATTGTTGACGCACTCGGCGCCCGCTTGGCAGCCAGCCCCACCGCTGCACGTGCCCAACGGCGACTGGCCATTCGGGCAATTCGGCATTGGGCAGCACAGTTGGCCTTGGCACAACAGATTTGGGCCACATTGTTGACCGTCAATGGGGCACCGACCGCTCGCAGGGACGCCTGAAATCACGTGCTCAACTGACAAAAAATGCTGCATGTGCCTGAATCTGTAAAAGATAATATGTTTAGAAAACGGTTATTGAAATCCAAATGATGCGAGGAAGCATAGCAAGTGAGCGCAGTGCCATTACTTAGGACACGTGCTGGTTTATGTCGCAAGGTTTTGACATGATTTCAGCAACCACTGTCGTTGATTTAAAAAATAAACGGCAACGGTGAAAACGGATTAGTGTGTTCGGTGCACTGCCGTGCGACCGTCTAGTAGTGGGCCGTTTGCACAATCATAAACTAGCGTTTTCTAGCGTTCTCCAGCGTTCCAGAAAGTTTCAATTTCTGTTTTTCCTGTGGTGATACTGCTGGGCCGCAAAGAAAGCTCTGTTTTTTGCGGCAAATGCACAGAGTGCTGTGAGAGCAGCACCGTCGCACTTATGGCGTTGACAATTGGTGCTAACACGCACGTGACTGTTGACAGCTGGGCAGCGGGCAGCAGACAGACCCATTGACGCATTCATAGTAGGCCGGACAGACGGACTCGACGCACGGGCCCAGGGGGCGGCTGCTGGTGGGGCACGCCGCGAATCTGCAGCACAGCCCGCTGCTGACACACTCGGCGTCCGAGCTGCACAACTCGCCGACGCTACTGCAACGACCCAACGCAACCTGGCCTACGCAAATGCCACTGCGGTAAAACGAAAAGCTCGTGGCAAAATGGCAAAAATTGCTAATTTTGGGCCGTTCAAGTGGGACATTAGTGCAACATTCATGCGTTTTTTTAAAAAAACGTGTGCCCATATCAACTAAACCGGTCAGAACCGTGGTGCTATATACTCAGCGGTTTCAGTAAAATTGTTAGCCCCAAGCGATAAATACGGTGTGTTTGGCAGAACGGTGACAAGCAGGACTTTTAGAAGCGGATCGGTGTGTGATCGAACAAAATAATAAGTTTTAGGAGGAGCTTTGACTGGCTTTTTTGGTAAGCATCGAGATTACAGCATCTTGGGGAATACTTGTATATGCAGAAAACGAGCTGCAAGAAATCAGTCGCAAAGTATATTTTGGGCAACTATTTCGGATCTTTTTTTGATCGTGGGCGTTTCATTTTGGCTTATTTTATCACGGCATGTGGCCTATTTCGTTGCGGCTCGTTTTGTTGTGAATGTGCGCTCACCAGTGGGGCAGTTAGGCAATGGACAGCAAATCAATCTGTTGACACATTCATTGCCGTTGGGGCAGCTGCCCTGAACGCACGGCGCCGCAGGGCGACCCCCATTCGGACACGCAGGCATGGGGCAACACAGCGAATTCTGGCACAACTGATTTGGACCGCACTGCGCTCCCTGATTTGTGCATCGGCCCGTGGAAATTTCGCCTGATGTGATTCGAAAAAGTGAAAACAGCCAGCAAAACTTTCAAATGACATTTTCCACTATCGGTGTAATCCCACAAAATTTTATTAGTGGCGGATGAACTTTTTTACATACAAGAAAGCACAGCACCTGAGTGGGTCACAGCATAATGGGGACACAGAAAACTCAGACAGAATGCAACGGTGGCTTACTGACTGCTGCGAGCAAACAAAGTTTAAAAAATAGAAAGACGGTTACCAGTGGGGCATCGGGGCAGAGGGCAGCACACGTTTGAGGGGCTGCACTCGTTGCCAGGCGGGCAGCTGCCTTGGATGCAAGGGGCAATGGCAGGCTGCCCATTGGGGCACGTTGGCATTGGACAACACAGACCAGACTGGCAGATCGCGTTTGGGCCACATTGCTGCCCCTCAACTTGACAGCGTCCCGCCGATATTTCGCCTAAAAGCCATTATAAGTTGATATGGAGATAATGATTTTCATGTTCTTGACAGTTTTGTCGATATAAATTAAAGAAACTCGTGCAAATGTAATCGTGAATGTAAATGTAAATGTAAACGTAAAAGTAGGTAAATGTAATTGTAAACGTGAATGTAAATGCGAATGTAAACGTGAATGCTGACGTAAATGTAGTAAATGTAATAACGGACCCGTTGGACAACGGGGAATGGGGCAACAAATCTGCCCGTTGATGCACTCCTCGCCCGCGGGGCACTGCCCGTTGCGGCAGGTGGTTGATGGCGGTGCACCGGTGTTTGGACATGCGGGCAGCGGGCAGCACAGCCCGTTCTGACAAAGCCCGTTCGCGCCACACGGGCCGCCGTTGTTCGCACATCGGCCTTGTGATGGCGCCCCTGAAAAAAGGTGCAAACACAGCAAAAGTCATTGGGTCAGTAACAAATGTCAACCAAAGTCAAAAGACAAAGGTCGGCCAAATTTCAATTCAAAGTGAAGTTTACCGTTTGGACAACTGGGAATGGGACAGCAGCCTCCATTCTGACACTCCAGTCCTGAGCCGCATTGTGCATTCGTTTGACAGGACGACGTCGGCAGCTGGCCGTTGTCACAACGCGCTTGTTGCTGCTGAAATTAGAAAACGATTTGCGAACAATCATAGCTTGTATCCCTGGTGCTGAAAATTGTGAAGCCCAGCAGATTTTGTAACAATGAAGTTACCTGCTGACAACAGCACTGCGTTGGCTGATAGCACTGCTGGCTGGAAGGACAACGTGACCCTGCGCCACAGAAAGTGGTCGGCTGCTGATTCACTGGACACGCCATGGGACAACAACCACCCTGCACAAATGAAATGAAACTGGTTGCTGAAGCTTGCCATTTTTCATCAATAAAACACACGGCTAAAAAATCCAAGAGACCGGATCGCTAGACAATGTGTGGTGCTCGCCAGCTTTCATGTGCTGTACCTGAAAGCAGCCGTGGTTCTGGGGGCAGCCCTGTGCACAGCTGGACTGCGCCGGCAGCCCACTGGGGCACGTGACTGGCTGCGCCAGGGCGGGCAGGGGCGGCTGCTGAGTGGGGCAACAGCTGCCCTGCGTGCAGGCGGTGCCTTGCGGGCAGCCGACATCGCACGAGCACACCGGCGGCTGCTGGTTGGGGCACGACGCTGCAACATTGTTCAGTTATTCGAACGTGTCCGACTGAAATGACGTCATCTGCTTTTAAACACGCTCATTTGTCATGCACAGAGACAGCAGAAATTTAATGTGGTTCACCGCCCCCCTTCTTCACGTTTCTTTCACGTGACAAGATCAGCCAAGCTAACCATCCGGCTTACTGCGCATGAGAATCGCGTATTTACGAGTTAATTCGGTTCGACATTTAAAAAATATACAAACAGGTTGTCACTGTAACTTGTACCTCGGGCAACCGACAGAAAACGATCAACATTTTGAACTTGAGCTCTGAATATTTTTTGAGTGAAATCCAAAGCAGCACGCCGACAGACCTAGCGGCTGCTGCTGTGGTATGAGCGAGGGCGGGGGCAGCACTGGCTGCGGCAGCTGGCAGCATCCCACGTTCTGCACGCATGACGTGTACGCCGGACACGACGGCCTGCACGATGACGTCACCGGCGTCACACCGCCCGGGCAGCCGGCAGCCCCGTAAGTCTGTGCCGCACAATTGAAGTGCAAGCTGTTTTCAAAACAAAACACAGCAGCAGTGTTGCTCTTTCGCTTGTTTTTAGTCGTTGATGCACCCAATTGACAGTTCTGAACGCGCGGATCGGCGCAAGACACAGTTTTGTACGATCTAAGAACTACATTTGTAATGGAGCGCTCCGCTCACTGGTGCAATTGGTTGCGGCACCGGTATTGGCTGTGGTGCAGGTTGCACGTTCGCTTGGCAGCACGTTTGTGTCTGTGGCTGACACTGACTGGCGCCTGGACACTGTTGTTGTGGCTGCGCGCAGCCGCACACCGCCACTTGCTGCTGTGGGCATGCTGCCTGCTGCTCTGCAATGATCAACGCCAACGCTGACCTTCATAGCTCAGCTTGGTAAAGCGTCTAATTAACTTGTAAGCAAACGCATTTTTTTCTGCATCTGAGCATTAGTGTGTTTGCTGTCAGCTGTACAACAGGTTCATGGGACATAAAAGCTTGCAACCAATCAACGAAACTGCCTGGTGAATTTCTTTGAATCTGCACTAACGTTGCGGTTGCGCAATGCAGATTTGTGCCTGCTCGTTGAACACGGTGCCCGGACTGCACGGCATTCGCGTCCATTGACCACACGATCTGAATCGAAGAAAAAAGCTAATACTTGCTGGTTTTGATTTGATTGAACGCTTGTCTTTTTGGAAATATAAATGTTGATCAAGTTTGGACACTCACTGTTGCGGCTGTGGTGCGCACTGCATGAAGAATTCATTGTTGCGCGTGTCTGCTGCCAGCTGCGACTGGCTCCAGTCGCACGCACGGCCGACGGACGCGGCAGCGCTGCTCGACGCTGAACAGGCAAAACTCGAAACTGTGAATTGACAGTGGACAAACCGGCTTAGGGCTTGCGAGAGGGTTTGAAGAACACCATCGAAGACTTCAATCATTGGTGCGCTCGCCATGCTACCCGTGGGTGGGCGGGCACTTCAGTAGCAAATGCGTCGTCTATCTCATAGTGCATAACATGGGTAGTGAATTTAATAGCAGTAGATAGCTTTAATGAGTAGCAAAATGAGTAGCAATAATTTATTTCTCCATGCAGCCCAAATGCAAATACGTGATTCAAAAGCGAGTGTGCACGCACCGTCACAGGGCGCACAGCCAGTCGACTGTGGATTGACGCTGCAAATCGCCTGTTGCCGTCGGACTGTTTTCTTCGGTTGACAGCGTTGCCCATTCTCCCAAAATGCGTAGCCGTGCGGACAGTCGCGCAGATGCCACGTGCCGAGATACTTCGAGGTGAAGTTGCTGAAATTTGTTGAAAATTTTGAAAGATATGGAATTGTTTTTTAAAAAAATAAAGTTTTCTTCCTCAAATCCACAGAGAGCTCCCTCAAATAACATAAAGTGTTC
This sequence comes from Theristus sp. LFF4_11, assembly GCA_030248135.1. NCBI lineage: Eukaryota > Metazoa > Nematoda > Chromadorea > Monhysterida > Xyalidae > Theristus > Theristus sp. LFF4_11. The sequence goes on along the minus strand of JASANC010001323.1, from coordinate 16,963 downwards.
AATCGGTGCCAGACAGCGCATATTGTTAAAACGCCCAAAGAAAAGAATTATAATCTTCTAAAAAAGCTGAAAGCAACGCACAAAATGCGAAGTTCATGATTAGTGAGTGGTGTGCATTCCCAGAACTGATAGTTGCTGTCGGCAAGTTTGTAGTGCTCCACGGTCATGCACAGTTTGCCATCGTACACGAACGCTCGTGCAGAAACGGCTGTCGGAGAAACAATGCTGTTTTCCCAAAACGTCTCATCAATCGTCAATAAGCGTTTCTTTTCGGTCAAAAGCAAATTTATAAAAAATACTGTTTAGTGATCGTTACTTACCGACCACTGCAAAGAGTAGACCGAGAAGCCGCGTGGCAAGTGAACCGACGCCAACAAATGCGGCGGCCATTTTTGGTGGGAAACAGAATAGTTTGGTTATAAATGATTGGCAGTCAAACTGGGGTCGCTGGATAGAAGTTCTGGGTCGTTTTGGCTTACCAAGTTTTCACCTGCGCATTTTTTGGAAGTTTATAAGTCTTTGTCAGAACACTACCTATATCACTAGTTTTGATCGATTGGAATTTTTGTGAAACTTAAACACACTTGTAAACATCGAATACCAGTGTGGCAAAAAGTTGCGCACAAACGTTTCCGTTCTGCGTAAAAAAACTCCCAGCGACACTGGAAAGTGTGACCTGCACCTAATCAGTGAGGACTCCGATGGTATGACTCATCAAATGAAAGTCACGTCATCTGCGTTGCGTTTCGGAAAACTATAGTTCAAAAAAGTTGATCAATTTTTTTAATAAAACGAAGCAATGAAGTACAGCACAGTTTCCAAGTGAAACTACGATTTGGATTTTCCACGTGCGCTGTGACAAGATAACGTTGGCAGAAAGAGTTTTTTCGCGCTCAACTCTGTGCTCCTTTCAACCTCCGCATTTTTCAATCAACCAACGCGTGTCAGAAGACCGGTTGTTCTATATGATTATATGATTGAATAATAATGCAAAATACACTGTATGTCGCCTATAGTGAAAGATGTTTATTTTGCAATAACTCTTTTTAGCCAGTCAGCTGTGGATATGCCCCGGTCTGCGCTACAAAAGCACACATACTGAGAGAATCGCTGTTGTATAAAAAGTTCGATGACCACCACAGTCGAACACTGAATTTGCAACTGAACGCTGAAAAATCGCCTGAAATCGAAGCCTCTTTGGAACATTTTTTCTAACAACACGCGGTAAGTCCAGCAACACTGGAAAGTCGCCAGAGTGTTTCGGTTTCAACCAATCGGCGCCTTAAAATTCAAATGTTCAAAGTCATTCATTCGTCACAGAAAAAAGTGGTGCAAAACTATTGCAGCCGTATTCATCTTTGAGTGGTTTTGAAAGAACCAGCAAAGCAATTCAATTGTTGTGTATGTAAACGAAAATGTACAAAACTTTGTTGCGGTTTTTTTGCTTTGTTTTGAGTGAGTTTGTTGTATTTGCTTTTGATTCTGTCAATTGCCAACGGCTGTGTTCTTTCAAGTTTGGCGACAGATGGGTTGTACCATGTTTTGTTCGTTTTGTAAGACGATGGTCACGAAATAAAGCAGATTTGTGTTATTGTTCAAGCTGAGAAAACATACATACTTTTGAGAATTGTTGCTGTGAGACATCAAACATGTGGCGGTTTACACAACCAGAAAAAAACAAGGCGGCACAGGACAAAAAATCGTACGAGAGAAAACGGTTTCACTTTCTTACTATCTTGTAAATAAGGGTCAAAGCACTGAAACTTGGAAAGGCGACTTTTAAAAATTCGCATTTTTAAAATACATGTAGACCAAGACTCATGTAATGCATACACAATGAAAAAAGTAGGTCAGCCGCACCAACAAAAGTAAAAACACGGTTGATCAAAAGTCAAAAATTCAATAAAAGTTCATAAAAATAAAACTTCATAAAACGTGGGAAACCGGGCGACAGACAACAATCGAAAACCGGTTATGGTCCAGACGATGATCTGCTAGAAATTTATGCCGATGAAATACGTAGGTACTACGCGGTTTACACTTGGCGGAGGCGTTTTTGAATCAAGTTTGACGAGTAAACACGATCAACAAACAGTAGCCAGCATGACAAAAGATGCACTTTATTTACAATAGCTCGTGGTATCATTAGGGCGCCCAAAACCGTTGTTATGTGGGCCTTGTTTGTATTTGTTTGTTTCTGATCTTGCCAGCCCACTTCAGTAAGAGTTTTGACAAATTGAAATTTTACTGAAAAAATCATTTAAACCCAATGCTTGTGCAAATAACGGTTTGCATTGTTGCCGCCCAACAATTGCAATGTTGTCACACCGACCCTTTACAAATGAAGCATCCCCTTCAGGTTTTGGGCAGGGGGATGGACCGCTGGTGAACCACTGGGGAGCATTATTTTCAAGACAAAACTGAACAGTGAGTTGTCCAACAAAAAACTCAACTGGAAGTGATCCACTTTTGCTTGTGTGGCCAATGTGAGCAACTTTGGTTTCGACATGCTTGTGGAGCACAGCACACTTTGCTCAATATCATGAGACATGGAATGTTTTTCCAGGTGGATTATGCCTGGCGCACACTTTGCGTGGCCAATATGTTTGTTGTTTCAGTTTCAGTTTCCTCACTATTCGGTCTCTTCTCAGATCCTCCATATGGGTTTCTCTTCATTCTCATTTAATTTTTCATTTATTAGCCAGAGCGTGTGCAGCTTTGAAATAATGAGTTTTCTCGCTGTGAAAGCAAATCTTTAGCGGACTCATTCTTCTGACCGCAAAAATAAACGGCCCTCCTAAACATTCGCTGAACATTTGATTACGACCAGAATTGCGCTGTCTGTCACTAAAAAACTCGCAAAACGATACTGGTGTGTGTGTGTTTGTTCATTCATTTGCCAACAACGGCTAAAAAAATATTTTTGTTTCGTAAACCGATGCTGGTTTTTACGAGAGAAAATGTTGGTTTTTTCACATTGCATGTGAACGGTCAACGGTTGGTGAAAAGCTAACGATTTTTTCAGCTTTTGTAAATCCCTCCAGTTTTTACATTATTTTTCGCTGTTTTTCTTTTCTGTAAGTACGTTTTTGGCCCTTCTTTATCGAAGGTTCCGATCACAAATTTACGCATGTCAGTCACGCAACTGTCTTTCACAAATCATTTTTATAGATTTTTACCATTTCTGACACAGATTTTTTTGTTTCCGCTCAACTGCCAGCCATGTAGTGTGCATAAGAGTTGATTTATCTGAACTGAACATATTTCTAGTTTTTGGATGAAATCCATAGGTATCTCATATCTAGAATCCAGTGGTTCCCTATAATTTCAGCCCACTGATAAAGCGAAAAAGACAGCAATAATTCAAAGTATCAATAATCAAAACGAACATTACAAAAAGACATTAATCATGCTAAGAAATGACAGAGGCAATGAGCCCTCATTGGCTCGAAATTATTGTGCTCAGTTGGTGCAAAACGCATGATAAAAACCGACTACCGTATTACCCCATTAACCCCCCCCCACCAATAATCCCCCCCACCAATAAACCCCCACCCCCCCCGACCAGTTTCCGAATATTCCCCCTTCCCAGAAATCATCCCCCATGGGGGTTAATTGAAAACCTGTTTGAAACACATACCCAGCGAATTCAGTGGCTGAATGCAGTGACATTGGTGAAATTGTGCTACCAAAGGCCCCAAAGGGATGAGTTAATGGTAATTTCATTACAAAAGGCTGTTACAAAAGGAAATCTCTGTGAAAAGTAGAAGTTTCTGCGACTTTCTTGCCTGCCATGCAAGGTATTTTTGCCATTTTTCAACAAACCCCCACCCCTAGAATTTTTTGTAAATAAACCCCCCCCCCACCAATAAACCCCCACCCCTAAAAGTCGCTGACGTATTAATCCCCCATGGGGGTTTATTGGGGGTAATACGGTATTTTTATCTGGATACACCGATCAGAAGACACACTGTCACCGTTGCCACGCTTCGTCAACTTAGTTTCGTCATTTCGTCAACTTTTTAATTGCCCGTTTTATCGTGCAACTTATCAAAAAAAATTTAGCCTGCGGTCTGACTCTACTGTATAAAACATCAAAATAGCTGATTGGTTGGTGATCACGTGATGCATACATTCTGCACAAACTAAACTCCGCCACCATAGCAATCCATGCACATCGGCCAATCAGCTAATTGGGTATGTTTTTGAGTCAGACTGTACGCTGAAATCTGCTAGCTAAAGCCTTTTCAAGGGTGCACGCAGGTGGACGCAAAATGCAGTGCTCGCTAGACAAAGAAAAAAGCAAGTTCAAAAAAGCGTTCTGATCACCAAAGAAGTAATGCGCTTAACTAACAGTCAAGCCCCCAAGTTTTATTCATCATTCAGTGCCTCACTAACAAGTCTGGCCACAATTTCAGTTCAGTCATTTTTCGAGTGAAATAACAACTTTTTCGTTTACCAACATCTTGTTTCTCAGCTTCGTTTTAGCATCGCTTATTTTTTACGTTTTTGCGGCTCAAAAACACAAAGAACTACAAGCTCATATTTACTTCAACAATTTGCAGTTTTTCAGAAGATTCTGACGAGAAATTGTTTTCAGTTTGATAGTGAAAGGCAACCGCTTTGTTTCGCTGATAAATGATGTTACTTTGCTGCTGCAACAAAAGGCAAACCACACACACGCTGAGTAGCGCAGTAGTCAGTCACAACTGCTTTCAAACTGGAACTTTTGCGAAAAGTCTGAATCGAGGTACCTATAGTAATAAAATTAGCAAAAACGACATACGAGACGTACCGAAACTGTTACGCGCTCTGTTTTGGTTTTTAAGTACTCGTGTGTCTCAATCCATTTTTACAATCTAAACCTAAAGGGCGTGAAACGTTTAGACAGGCTTCCTCTGACGCTTATGCTAATGTAATTGTTTTCATTTTTCGGTTTTCAAATTGCAACTGCGCAACTGCTTTTCGTATTGCAATCGTAAAAACGTTTGCTGCTATTGCAGTCAAATGCTGCTAAATCGTCACAGAAAGTGACACCACACCAGCCGCTTTACGCATAAACTGCTGGATAAGATGAAAAAAGAAGCCACACATTGTCATTTTGTGTGCCACCACTATCTTTGACAGCAGTCTAGCCCAGAAAACTGAGCAATAAAATGTAATGTCAGAAGTCTGGGTTCCTCCGTTCTCCACCGTTCCATAAGCAAGTTGTGCTTAAATCGTCATAAACTTATAAAATTTCTATTTCATCGGAGGTTCGGCAGTTCGCAGTCGCACAAGTGCACGCCTTTTATAAGATCGAGTCGAGTCCCACAAAGTATGGTCAGAATATTCAAAATTTCAAAGTTCCATTATTGTTGCAACTGTGAATTTCATATCGAATAATGAGTGCAGTGCGCTTCGTTTGACGGCCCATTTATCTTTTTCCTTCTAAAATGCGCAGGGCCCGCGCAGTGGGCATATCATCCATCTGGTGTAGTTCGTACATTTTGAAAGTTTGCCCCGCCACGAAAAACATTATTGTGCAACAAACACTGCAAAACTTTTTCAGAACGAATGTTTTTGCACGCGAAGGCTGCGCCGACTTGAAAAACGGCATTTTATAAACGCACCCGCCCACTACTTTTTTTAGCATTTTCTTGTGTCTCTTCTGCGGTTGTTTCAGATGTTTCCTTACATTCTTGGTGTTTCACATGCACGCGCATGTTCAAGAGTTTATTCAAGTCACGTTGCTCTCTCAAAACAGGATTATGCAAAAAAGTGTGCGAACGAGAGGAGAGGGCATTGCGACTGCACAGGGGACATTTTAACAAATTAAAAAAAATATTTCGCGCTCAAATAATACAAAAAGCTCAATTCTATGTATGTCTTGTTCAAGAGCACACAACTTTCACACGTACGCAGGCCAAATTCAATAAAATAATGTTTGTACATGTCGACGTGTTTGATGTGGCGACGCGTGGCTTGAACCAATTGTATGGGCGCACCATCACACCAACAACCTTTTTTGGCACCATGTACAAAATACAAATGCACAGTATTTTGCATCTGTGCAAGTGGTGTTGTATTTCAACTGTTCACGATTGCTATTTTTGCATATGTTGGTTCCTGCGCACACAAAATTCAAGCCTTTGAAAGAATCAGGTCCACCAGAATTAAGACGTTTTTCAGGAACAGAACAACAAAAAGGAGTGCTTCTTGAAGCAGCCCGGTATTAACGATGACCGACTACTACGTGCTGTGGACGAACTCGACAACGTTCATGATTTCCACTCCGATCATCTACTCCACGAGCAACATCAACGCCACCGATCACCAGTCGTCCTCATCGTGCCGAACGCCCGCAGAGTCGAGTGCCCAGTGGCTGCTGCAGTCAGTGCTGCTGCCCACACTACTCCTGTCGTTCGCACTCACCACCGTGCAGCTGGTGCTGCTGTTGCGACGCACCAAGTTTCTCTTCAACACCGTCGGTCTGTTCGTGCTGCTCTGTGCACCGTTCGACGTGCTGGCCGTGTGTGCGTTCACGTTGCTGCACGTCTGGCGACAGGCGGCGCTGTACAAGTGGACGCGTGTGCACACGCGCCTGATCGCCTACGTCAACAGCTTCGTCGGCTGTCACCAGCTGGCACTGGATGTCACCACTTATTTGATGGTGATCACTGCGGCCGAGTTGCTCTGTATCGTCGCGACTAACAGAAATGTACGTTTTTGGCGTTTCTTGTGTTTGCAAATATTTTTTTCCTTTTTCTCCAGAATTACACTGAAAAGATTCACAGCGTGCGACGGTGTGGCGCAGCCTGGTGCGGCTGCTGAAACACGCTGCGCACTTTGCCGGTTGCCGCAAGACGCAATCGATTTGCGACGTTGCCACAGTGCACAGGCGGTGCATGCTTAAATAGATCACTTACAAAATGTAGACAACCATGGACATAGACATAAAACAAGCAGTGCAATGTAAGTCGCACGGCGGACAATCACTTTGACGGTATGATTAGCACTTGTCGGCTTCCGAAAAAAAATTAAAACAGACGTGACGTGACATGACGTGCCGGATAACTTTTCTGTGCATGAATTGGCCTTTTAGGATAAGGATGTTCTAACTTGCCTTTGCATCTGCAGCAAAATCACTTGCAACAACTGTTTTTTCAGCGCGGCTGCTGCAAAGTGTTCGTGCGCATTCCGATGGCGATCACGGCAATCATGGTTGGCGCGCTCGTCAGCTGGCATCATTTTGTCATGTTCACTGTCGACTGGCACCCCGAGTGCACGGACGCGTTCGCACGGCTGGTGCTGCTGCGTCAGCAAACGTCACTTGTCACCACCGCCAACGTCATTTATCCGTGGCTGTCGTTGTTTGTGCCGGCTGCTGTGCTAGCCATTTTGCTACTTGCCTCCGTGCTGCTGTACGCGCTCTGTGGCCTGCGACGCTGGTGTTGCCATCACTGGTCGCACGACACCAGCATGTCATATCGTACTCAGCGGTCAGTGCTGGTGATCCGCTGATTAAAGAAGCTAGTTTTGTTTAAAAGATCAGCTTCGTTTTCACAAGTCCAGGTTCTAGGTTACAGCTGGCGACGAGAGAAGTGGGGCTGTGCAAACTATTTAGCTTTTGTTTACCGGTGTTTTTCATGATTTGAAAGTAAGGGTATTTTGCAAACCCTCCTAGTCAGCGGGTTAGATAGAAGTGAATAAAATAAATACTGCCGATCTCATCACCGAACGAATAAACGATGCGCCCTCGTTTTGCAGTCTCGACCGTCAGCCATTCAAGCGGATCCCGTTCGTCTCGGGCGTCTGCATTCTGCTGCACGCGAGCGTCTGTCTGTTGGCGCGTTCGCTGGTGCACGTGCTGCCACTGGTGTACGAACATCAACGAGCGATATTCTCGCGACAGGTGTTCCTGCTGAGCGCTGATTGGCTGCCGTGGACTGGTGCCAGTGTGGATCTGCTGTTGGCGCTGTACTACATCGTGCGCCCGGCGCTGTGCCTGTTGCTGCTCACCACTGACCTGTGTGCACCGGCAGCACAGCACACAAGCGGCCAACACAACGAATACATCGTGCTGGCGACGCACGGCCGCAACGTGCCTGGCTGCGAACACAACCACTGTGAAATGGGACTGCCGCTATGAACGCCACCACAAGACACGAGCGAAATGCCTGCAACGGCAACAGGCAGAGTGCAGAACACCTTCCGAATTCATATTCTGGTCAACCTGCTGCGGTGTTTCGTTTCACAGGGTTTTTTTGTCAAATTAGTACAATTTCGATGCTCGATATTGATCTGGAAATGGTCGCAGTATTTGTTGATTTGTGATACAGGGTATGTGCTTTGTATGGTCGATATGTTTAGGCTATGAGAGACTACCAAAATTACTCCATTCAAATTACCGCGTAAACATGGCTTTGGCTGCGTCGAACTTCTTCCAACTGTGGTTTTGAAGTTCACAAATATCAGTACAACAATAAAAGCTAACAAGTAACAAATTTCATAACCAACAAACAACACCAACAAGGTCGCTGGCACGAAAACCACAGTTCAAGGAACAACTAGAAAACAAGAATTACTGTAAAAAATGTGCAAAAAATTGAACAACGGCGACAAAGTGGTTTTCGTTTCGTTCACCGACTATCACAGGCGATTCATTCCAATGACAAGTTCTCCAGTTCTGTCTTTAGGTCACCTTCCTTGTCAATTTTCTCGATCTACAAAAGAATTAGTGCGAATTCAATATCGGCCGATTTTGTTTCTCACGATGACCAACACACATAGAAATGTGCCACCCCAAAAGATCTGCCCACATCAAAAACTAACTTGATTCTTTTCCAAGTTTTCGCCAGCAGCAAGTTTCTTTTTCAAACCGTCAATTTGTTTCAGTTTCTGCAAGAAAATGATAGATAAAAATGTCCATGAGTACTGAGTAGGGATGGTAAAAAACGAGTTTTTTATATTGCCAAGAAAAAATCGTTTAATTTGAGTTTACCACAGTTTTTTTTACCACAGTTTACCACTTTTGCAAAATGCAATTGTGCGATATCACCGTCCCCATAATTTTCAACTACCAAAATTTCCAAAAAATTAAGGTAAAAACCCGGTTCTTTGTTTCTGAAAGAAAAGAAACCGGAAATAAAATCGTTTTTTTGAAAAAAAGGTTTTATTTCCCCTGCCAACCCTAACCATGGAAAATGAGCAAAAAACAGACAAAATCCAATGCCAGCCAACCGATTCGAGATTGCGGATTTTCTTTTGTTTCTCTGTCAGTGGCGCCTTTGCTGCGTTGGACGTTGTGCTGCCACTGGCTACAATAAACAACAACCATCAGAATAGAAAACGGATAATAACGAGTGCACGATGGAACATTGCTGCTAAATGAGCAAGTGAGGCAGTAATAATAAGCAAATCAAGTGCTTTCATCTAGATTCACCAATCTAACTGTACCACAGCCGTGTGACTGTGTGGGGTACCATGGAATGCAACCCAAAACTGCCAACAAATGCTGCGGATACCGTGAGAATTTTCTTGCCAGATGCAAATCGGTTTGAAATTTTTTTGTGCACACACGTACAGTCCTCAACTGAAACTAATGTAGAGTCTGCAAACTGGTGCCGCAAAGTTACAGACACAACAAGTTTCAACGGGGTGTAGTGTGCACACTCCACACGATCAGCTCTCACATTGCGTAGCGCCGTGTCGTTTGTGCGGTGGCACGTAAGCGCCCTTGTCACTGATGGCACCGGAGGGCAACGCGTCCATGGCAGTGGTGCGTCCCTTCGGTCTGAGTCCGGCGGCGGCCTGCTGCTCGGCACTGGGATACACGATGGTGAACGCGGCAGAGGACGTGCGTGCCGCGCTGAAACGCACCTCCCAGAGCTCATCGGTGCCCGCGTACGGCTGCTCGTGCACCAGACGACCGCTGTAGTGCCAGATACGGTAGCTGCAACAATGCCACGAACGCTTCGGTGGTGCACAAACACACAGGCACGCATGTGATATGCTAGTAGTTAGAGGTGCACGGCACAAGAGCCATTTTCATGCTTGTTCCTGGTAGGTACTAGGTTACAGCCCGCAGCCAAACCGGTCAAAAAGGGGTAATCTGATATGTGAAATTGCTGAATGGACAAAAAAATGGATGGCTTGTTCGATTTGCCGCTCAAAAGTGAGGGTAAACTCGTAGATGATGCCTATTGCGAACGGCCAACATGCCTGTTCCTAGTTAGACCTCGCAACAGGCATAAGACTCCCGTGCATGTCTGATCAGTGTATATGTGGTTCAGTTATTGGATTGAATGCATTTTTCGTGGACTACACTGCAAGTTTGTGCACGCGTTACTTGTTGTCCTGTCGCAGACGCGGAGTGGTGGTGGCGGTCACGAAGTGCTGCCCATCGGGGGCCCACTCAAACTGCGTCGAATCTGGCACTTGCATCTGCACGTGTGTATTTCAGATTCCCCAACAATGCTGTTAAAAGAGCCTTTTCAAATACGCTATGTTCGAGCTTGAACAAAAAACAGCTGTACATACAAACTGTCAAATTTAAACACATGTAATTTGTGTATTAAATCTGGCCTGCTGATTGGCTGCATCAAGCTGCTTGGACCAAAAAGTGAGCCGAATGGAAAAGCAGCTGATTTGCTTTGATCAACAGTTGCAGTAGTTTGTGCGGCTTGCAGCACACCCAGAAGCACCACAAACCTTACAAATTATCCTCTTCTCCACAGGCGAATAGAATTCCATGCCACCGGCCAAATTACCGAAACCGCAGAGCAGCAAAATATTGCCGAACGGATTGTAACGGGCCTCGTTGCGTGCACCCTGGCCGAAGTCACAGATCGGCTCTGCTTTGCCGTTGTACAGCGTGGCACGCGCCGGCATGACTGCAATGCAACGCACAATGCACGCAACATCTCAGTGGGATGTGAACTGATCAACCGAACGTAAAATCAAAACTAATACGAGTTTTTGTTTTTATTCTAGTGGGATTGCTCTTGAGTTTCTGAAATGGGCTTTTCTTTAATTGTCTTAACGGCGTGTCGGCTTTTGCAGAGTTGGATTGCCGAAATTCCAGTAAGTTTTGAGTAAATTCCGTCAAAATGCAATGGCATGTTGTTGCCATATATTTTGGGGTCTCTTTCAGTTCTGCTTATCATACCAATTTTTTAATCGTAATATGACAAAAAATACAAAATAAAAAACAACGCACATCCGTAGACGACGCAGAACTCATTGTGATTGCTCGGATTCCACTGCACCGAATAAATCGGACCATTTTTACCTGAAACAACAACAGGAATGCACAATCGAATAACAAAGCATTGTACTGACATAAAGTAACATTAGTGTGACAAAAAGTATGATCTCATTAATGTCATTTTTTTTCAATATTTCTAATGCAATTAGGGTTTTATGTTTTCGGAAAACCAAAAAAGCAGAAATTAGGGGCTTTGGCGTTTTCTCATACGTTTTTGTGCAAGAATTTTCTTCTCACTCGAACGTATCAATGGCGTGCCGTGTTTTTCAATCAATTCTGTCTGCACCACAAAAGTGATAACGAAAATGACATTTTCCACTTCATGCCATCGCCATGAACACGATAAATATTGTGCAACGGCTAAATTTCGCAATGGCAGCGGGCGAGATACATCAATTCAGCATGCATGCTTTTTTCAGCCCGACTGAAAAAAAAACACTCGCAACCGTGACCGCATTGCAGCTGCGAGCTGCAGGCACTGTTTCGCTTTAGTAAATTATAAAGTGTGTCGCAGTCAAAGTCGCAAGTGCAAACTGCACCGAACCGAGGCTGACACGGAAGCTCTCGCTGCTGTTCGTTTCCATGAGATACAGGTGCTGTTCGCCGTAGTAAGACTTGTTCGACTTGTCAACGTCGCTCGTCGTCAGCACCACAACCGACGTACCTGCACAGTTTTTTCTTGTTCGTCATCTTCGACTTGCTGTTTTCATTTGAGTGGTTTAGCAAAACCATACTGATTAAATGGATCACTGACTGTGGTTTGCTTGAAAGGACCGTTTACGAAACAAATGGTCACGAATGAACGGCACGCAATTGGCGGTATGCAGCATGAAGAACACCCATACAATCAGCTACCTGTGTGATTCCAGAAGAACTGTACACTGTCAGCAGTCATGAACGTTTTGTTGGCGATTGCATCTTTCGGATGATCGCACTTGTACAGGCGCACAGACGATGGGTTGCCCTGGAATAGCAGTGACGAAATGAATTGCGCTGCGCACTAAGCAACACAAGACCAACACCAACAGCAGCAAATACCAATCAGCGTTCTGCATTGAAATGCAGCCAATGATCGAGCGCCTTCGACGGCAGGATTATCGTAAAACGCGATAAAGCACCTTGACACTAGGCACATAGACAGCGACGTGATACGGGGCAGCTCCACGCGACAGTGCGTACGTTTGCATCTTCGGCACAACGCATTTCGAAGAATACCTGCCTGGAAGAAACCACGGTTGAGCGAGGTGTTGCGACCGCATTTTCTGCATTGCATCATATCCTCTGACAAACGTTGAAATATTCAGGACTAATAAAGCAGACCGGAGAGCGCAGCATCGCCCGTGTAAAACTGCAACTCGGAGCCAACGAGGCGTGCGCACAGCGACTCGTCATCCGTCCACTGCGGCTGCCAATCTGCAATCAGCACTGCTGCTGGCTAATCAAACACAGCACAATCAATGGAGGCGTCTGCTCAAACGCCATCAACAACTGCATGTGACGCTTGGTGTACATGTGTGCATTCATGAAATAGCATTCACTGACGCACAGCTAGTGAACGCTGTAAAATTCGGTCATGAAAAGTCATCAGCACCAGCAATATTGACGCAAAGCTATGCTGCTATTATACCATTATAATTAATTATTATAATTATAATATGCTTTTTGCCTTCATGAAGAAGACACAATATCAGTGCTAGCTATACGATCCCTGCAGCAAAATTATGATTGCACCTAAACGGACTACATTCTTATTGATCGTTACACCGCGTAAACATGTCATATCATATCACAACAAATTAAAAACGTGGTGTTTCGTAACCTTGCTGTCGTTTGTGCACCAGTGTTGCTTGTTTTTCGCCCGTTTTCAACGAAAACACACCCAGATTCGGGTCTGGCTCGCGTTTCTCAGCGTTCACACCGTACACTGCATGAACAATGAGAAATGAAATGAGTCAGTCAGAGTTAATTTAGAAAACAAGTGAAAGCACGAAGCTGGTGCTGACCAAGATAGGGCTGCCATGTGCACAGGAATGTGCTTTTTGGTGAGAACATCAACTGCGTTGTGCGCGGCAGTGCCCACTGGAACAGCAACGAGCCGCTGCTCACAGCAATCACGCACGTCCTGCAATGACGTCACTTTTACTAAATGGGTTTCCTGCCCACCAAAACTGCAACAGAAGACGACCAGCACGTCCACGTGAACTGGACAGACTTAAGCAGAATGAGAATCCTTGTAGTTCTGACCAACAGAAGCAAAATCACATCGCAATTCGCAGCTTCTGTGCGTGTCAGCGAAGAAAACTGTTTCTGACATGTTTGACGGGCGTGGAAGGGAACATTGAACACTGTACAAACAACAAGAAGAGGAAAACAAAATACTCACGAGGCTAAATCGCAGTATGCAAAATAGCGACCGCACGGACTGAACTGCATCACACGGCAACCTTCAGCGTCGTCTCGCTTTCTGTTGAAAAAATTGCCTGATTTTTTCGCACTTCATGTGGATGTTTTGGCGAAAAAACAAAACTCGTTCGGCTCAAAGTTTAAAAAAATCTAATCTAACTTCAAACCAAAACTTTTGAAGCTTCATGTCTCAGATCCGAACCGATTTACCGTGGTTTTTCGAGAATCTTCTGTGGTTGTTTCAGACCACTGAATAAGAACATTCCTGTAGAGCCTCGCACTGAAACAAAAGGAAAAACAGATGAGCTTGATAAGTGTGTGGAGTGGACCACCTGAGAATGGGCAAAACACGTTGCTTCTTCTTCTTCTTCAAACAAAACAGAACTTACCGGCGAAAACAGGAGCCGAAGAATCATATTCAGATTCAGATTCAGCCATTGAAAAAGATACTTGAATAGTGGCAGTTGTCGTGTGTGTTTTTGTACAATGTTCTTTTCTGTCAACAAGCTAACATGAGTCCAGAGTAGGGTTGTTAAAAAAAACAAAAATCGCCAATTTTGTTAAAAAAATTTTTTTTTTAAATTTCAAAAATCAAAGTTGTGCTAAATCAATCAGGGAGTCCGAAGAACCACATATGATATGCAAGCGCCTCCCGAATGACTCCCGTATGGCGGAAATTTGCAGATTTTGTTTTGGTGACCTCAGTCAGTAGCGAAAGCGGGACCTCGGGTGAGGGGGGGGTGTTTGTCTAATTTTAGAGGGGGGGGGGTCAGGTAGGTGCCTTCTCGGTGAGGGGGGGGGTGCACGGGCAGCAAATTTTCCTGAGGGGAGGGTAGAGATGTAAGGGTCAAAAAAAAAATTTTTTTTTAATTTTTTTTTAAAAAAAAAGTAAAAAAAAATGAGCATTTTTTTTTTATTTTTTTTATTAAAAATTTTTGAAATTTTTTCTTTAATGTGCCCTGAAAATGCCGTTTTTGGCATAATTTTTCGAAAGTTCAACAAAAATTTTCTTTGACTTTACTTACCTTGTCACTTAGTCTTCAACGCTGCAGGTGGTATTCTGGATTGATTTATCGACTGTTTTCAGCCTTGGTGAGTGATGATCGACTCGCGCATTGAAGTACTTGAGCGTCGCAAAGGCTAGTTCAACAAATTCCGATGTCGCTAAGGTGAGATAGAAGCAGAGAACTCACATTTACGCATCGTTTTTCAGGATCTCGAAAGGTGGAAATTGCACTGTCTGCCACTGCAAGCGTAACTTCGTTGGTTGCTCGTTGCTGTTTCGCCTCGTGTCGTCAGCATGATCATCACACCGGTTTGTTGTTGAACTTGTTTCCGTGTTATTTGAGGTGAATTGAGAGGCAAAACACGAGACGTGATGTCGTCGGTGGGAAAATGGGGTCGCCGAAACCAAGTCTGAAATTTTCACCCTCCTCCCATATGAGTGGGGGTCATATGGTAAGTCGGTGGCTCCTCAGATGGTGATATTCGGACTCCCTGAAAAATTCTGAACAACTTTCATTTTTAAAAAAAAAATTTAAAAAAAAAAATTTAAAAAAAAAAAAAAAAATAGAAATTTTTTTTTTCTTGACATCTCTAGGGGAGGGTGCACTGGCAGAAAAATTTTGTGAGGGGGGGTGCACGGGATCGCACGGGTAATACCAAATTTTTGCCTTAGAAAAACACAAAAATTCTTGTAAAATACAGAATATTTTGTGCAAACAAGCTGCTTGTTTGGTCAGAAACAACAAAATCTATGCAGGGACAGACACAAACGTCAAGAAAAATGCAAAAATTACGGTATTTTTGGAAAAAATTGAGATGAGATTGACCACCGTGAGGGGGGGGGTGCGATCCCGTTTTCTCGCGGAGGGGGGTGGGGTAGGGTTAGGGGCTTTGAAAAAAAAAATTTTTTTTATATTTTTTTTTCGTTTTTTTTTAAATTTGGATTTTTTTTTCAAACTTAAAAAAAATTTGAAAAATTTTTCTTCTACTTTGCTCTGAAAATTCGATTTATGGCATAATTTTTTGAAAGTTCAAACCAAATTTTCTTCCCAACTTCTTTGTGTGCTTAGGTACATGTCATTATTTGGTCATTTTGACCGACGTACTCCATGTTTTTCGATTTGGATGACTTCTAGAGTTAATTTTTAGCGTTGAAATGACTTAACTGAATTGAAATATCGTTTCAGAAATCGTTTTCTTGCAACTTAGAACATGTTTTTTCAGTCGGTAGGCCATGAGATGAACATGATATTTTGTTGATTGGCGTATGTTATAGGTCTACAATGGAGTTGTGCGATATATTGTTAAACAATTGGAGCGGAGATGTTGGTTAATACCACATCACACGACCGTTTTTCAGATACCCGATAACATGGCCAAATGTTAAAACTTGCGTGCTGAGCTAAACTAACGTGTTAAACTTGCGTCTGTCAGTTGCCCGCAACGTGATCGCGAAATCATGGTACGTGTTTTCGATACGATGATTTGAAGAGTGGGCTCTCGCCATGTGGCAGATAGCATAGCTGGTTGAACCTGAAAGTAAGTGTCTTGGGGGGGGGGCGACCGGGTCGACAGGGGTTGCCGACTTAGCTACAGCAAACAGGAATTTTTGAACACAGTCAAATTTTAGTAATTTTCTAAAGAGGAACAACTAAGAACGGTTCAATATTCAAGTACACGTCGAAAATTGTCCTGTTTTACTGTTGAAAATGCAACTTTCCCTCTATGAAATGGACATAATTTCAATAAAACACGATTTTCGCTCTTATAGTTTTCCGGATCGTTCTGAAAATAGTCTAGATGAACTCAGCTCGACGAGACGCTTCGAACAAACCTAACTTGTAAAAAAAAATTAAAAAAAAAAATTTTTAATTTAAAAAAAATCCGGATTTTTTTTTCCCCTAACCCTAGGGTGGGGGGAGTCTAGTACCCATGTCGAGGTAAAGGGGGGAGGGGGGTACAACACTGGTATCTGCCCGTGCACGGGCAGGATTTTGGGCATTGATAAAACTACAGACCCGCACCCGACTAGGGTTGTTAAAAAAAACAAAAATCGTCATTTTTGTTCAAAAAAAAAAAAAAATTTTTTTAAAAATTTCAAAAATCAAAGTTGTGCTAAATCAATCAGGGAGTCCGAAGAACCACATATGATATGCAAGCGCCTCCCGAATGACTCCCATATGACGGAACTTTGCAGATTTTGTTTTGGTGACCTCAATTACCCCTTTTCCAAACCGTCACCATGCCTCTTCTTGTGTTTTGACCTCCAAAACGTCACTAATTGTCCCCAGCTAAGCTAATGCTAAA
>JASANC010001321.1:0-97534 GCA_030248135.1 Theristus sp. LFF4_11 | reverse complement strand
ATGTAGGCAGGTGTTTTCCAGAAAAAAACCTATTTTTTAATTTTTATTCCAACCAAGTTGACCCGTCACAGGAAAACACCTGTGAACACACGTTCTCATTTTTCGTTCGTTTCTGTTGCTTGTAGACGCGAGCACAAGGCACGCTTCCTGATTCGACGACGTCCGATCAGTCGCTGTGCCGACACGGATGCTTCAATCAGTCGATCCGTTGGCGGAGGCCAGTCCGCATAACCGGGCACAATTTTTGTTGTTGATGATTTTTTTCCAAATTTTCTTCGTCGGCCTTCGCAGAGAGTTTCATCAGCCCGGGGGGAAAGTTTCATTTTTCGGTCATTCCTCTCATCATTGAACGTCTCCAGTACTCGTCTGCTATCAGTATTGGCGCTGTTGGTTGTGATGCGAGACTTGTAGTTTTAGTGTACGGTGTCAGTCTGATCGGTATTGAGTTTTGAAAGTGAGTTGAAATTTGATGTTTGCGCTGAATGGGAACGTTACTTGCATCGAAAATTACGCTGCCACCTTTCGTGTACCTTGTCACTCCCACACACCAGCATTGTTGGACGTTGGCTTTTGTATATAAGTTTCAGAAATGATTTCACGTAAATAGCAACGGAGACACTCTGAATATTGTCATTCGGAGGTTTTGCGTTTCACGACTTTTTTGAGTGTCGTTTTCTTTCTGCTTGGTGATAGTCAACGCATAAAATGATACCGATACGTTATTTCCTATTTTGATACACAGTTCTCTGAATTGTAAAATATACGTTTTATCGTTTTATCCACCCTTTGATTGAATTTGTGTCATTTGTTTTTGTCGCCTGAATTTGGAATTTTGTGTGCCGTTTACCTTTTCCATGTCGGTTTCCAGTTTGCGCAGAGTTCTATCAGTTTTTTGTGCTAACGATTTGTACGCTTTGAAAGAATTTTATTCGCGTCAATGTCCATAGAACGGTGTGTGTGTGTAGGATCACAGTTTTTTTAGTGGGATCACCAAATTGTGTACGTAATTTGTTGAAAGTCGCATAGCTAATAATGTCCAGTCCATGTCCGTGTGTAAATTTGTGACTGTTTTCATTGTTCGGCCAAATGTCACATCGTGCTGTTATGGAACGTTACCATGTTTGAAACTCGCTCTTGGCGGATTTGCGCGGTTTGTCTGTTGCATTTCCACCAAGCAATAAACAAAACAAAACTAAAAACTGAAAACTTCAAAGCTTCCTCGATTGGCTCTTAGTTAACTTACTTTGTTGGACTTTACGAGCGCACGGACGTTTTAGTCAACAGCACGATGTTCTGAATAAAAGTAGGAGAGACAAAAGTAGATGAGGAGTCCTGTACCGAATCTGTCGGTGAGTAGTGTCTTGACTAAAAAAGTGGTGATTTTATCGATTGTATTTTTTTAAATGTATAATTCGTAGGCCCTTTGTAATGTTGTGAGGAGAATTTGTAGGCGAAAGAATAGCGGCTCAGGTGAGTTTACAGGCTACTTGTCCTGAATAACAGCCTGCGATTTTACTCCGCGCAGCAATACCGTGCTACATTAGTACATGCAGCTGAACACGGCAAAACAGTGGAGCACATGATAAAGCGGGGCGAAGGATGAGTGGTAGCATTTCAAGGGAGCCACTATGATACAGCCAATTAGCGTGCTGGTTTTTTTGAAAACAAACGTAAAGGTTCCGCAGTTTTCTGTGTTCGACTGTGTCATGTGAAAACGTTGTTTTGGGGCGTCTTTTGTGTACTGCTGTCGGGTTTTTTGCGCGCTGCTTTTTTGTTGGAATCTTTGTGTAAGAGAATGTAAAACTTTCAAAAAATACAGCGGTTAAAATTTTTTATCCCTTTCTTTATAAGAAAATCTGTTTGGAGCTCAATTCAATAAAATAATCAATTCAGCGAAAGATTGTTCATGACTGCGAAAAAGAGGCTCTTAAAAGACGCAAAAAAGAAGGTTTTATTTTTCAATTGGTTGAAGGTCAAGAAAACAAGAAAAGTCTCAAAAACGTCAAAACTATCGGCACTGTGTTGTGTTTTTTTTGTGAACTCGCATTAATGGGATGGTGCATTCATGATATCCAGCACGCGCTAATTCTTTTTCATGAACGCTGATTTTTCACCATTAAGGCCAATTCATGCACGACGTATTTATATCCGGCACGTCACGGCACGTCATGTATGAATGCGTGTATAAACGAGCACGTGTTCTAAAGATAACTTGACGTGCCGGATTGCTTCTTTTTTGCACCATGAATGAAGACGTGTCGTGACGTAACGTGTCGTAAAAATTTATGTGCATAAACGCTAGTATAAGAATCCCATGCTAATTTTTTTTTGTTTTGTGATTACTGAGTGTATCTAGTACACTATCCGCAGGGTTTTTCGCTGAAGCGTACATTTATTTGACAGATACCGAACATTACAACACACCTCCATTTGGCAGTAAAACTGTTTCAAAATTATTTGGCAAGAAAATATAGCGGAATAAACAATACAACCCGACTGGAACCCGAAACATGAACGCAATACACGTCTGTTAGATAATTCAAACACAGAAATGCTAATACTTCGTAGAATAGTTTTCTTGCCAATGATTTTGAATCAGTTTTACTGTCAGTCATATGCAATGGAGGCGTGTTGTAATGTTCGGTATTTGTCAAATAAATGTATGCTTCAGTGAAAAAAACCCTGCGATTCATGTACTAGATACACTCAGTAGTCTAAAAAACTAAAAAAATTAGCATGGGATTCTTTTATAGCGTTTGCACGGCTGATGCAACACACGCGCAATACACGGCTCACACGCACACACGCGCGCAGCGTTCCAACACTTTTGGCCGCCACTGTATATGCGTCACTAAGTCCAATTTCATGAATGCTGTCGTTTAAATTAGCTAAATATAAACTGCGGTCGGTCATAAAGCTGAATTGACGTGTTCGGCTTTCGAAATTTCAATAAAACCACATAAAAATCTCAGCGTCAAAATCGGAACAGTCTACGTCGTCGTCTCGCGTCGTCGTCGGTGACGCCGGTCACTACGGCGCGTGCTCCCGTCTGCAGCGCCTGATTGACGCCGATGCGTCCCATGAGCTCGCCAGCGCGGGCGCTCACCTGCTGCATCAGCGCTGCGTTTGCCGCCGCCTCTTCCGGCGTCAGCAGATTCAAATACGGATTGGCGAAGAAGTCGAACGGTCGGCGCTGTGAATGAGAGCTTGTTTTGGGCAGCGTTTGGCATTCATGAAGCAGCATGTAGTGACGCATAGCTGTCTAACATGGCTGTACGTCATCAGATACTGCTTCATGAATGCCCCTTAGCTTCACGACTGGCTTTTTTTGCCATCTTTCAACACATCTGAATTCCAACCGTGAATAACGCCATTGACTACATGCACAAAATGGCATGAGTACCAATGTGTAGCTACATTCGATACATCATCACGCACACATTAACCAACTGTAGTCAAATCGCGGTCTAGCACGTTGTGCCTGTATCGCCTGACGCCTTCGGTACGATAGAAGTTACGGCGGCGCGCACAAACACACGCGCACTTACGAGTCGCCTCGTGGTACGTCAAGCATTCACGTCTGAAAAAAGTAGCGAACACTTGAGCGAAAGTGGAACTACGAAGATTTAGAGAAGCAATTCAAGCCGCCCAGAATTTTGCTGATTGCAAAAAAACGCAACAAAATTTTGTGACGA
The DNA here is from genome assembly GCA_030248135.1 of Theristus sp. LFF4_11. Taxonomy (NCBI): domain Eukaryota; kingdom Metazoa; phylum Nematoda; class Chromadorea; order Monhysterida; family Xyalidae; genus Theristus; species Theristus sp. LFF4_11. The sequence continues at coordinate 93,839 of JASANC010001321.1, read as the reverse complement.
AATGTACGTATTTTAACAAATGGACAGATTTATTGTGCGGCTCCGACAAAATCTAAACAGTCAACATAAACGTCAACAAATTTTTTAGTAACCAGCCACCTACACCATCCACTCAGCTAGTTACTATTGAGTAATTACTAGTTCAGTTATAGATTAATGAGTTCTGTTGATGTCTTTAACCGATTCAGCATTTGACAACGCGACAGTCCACCGAGTGACACCGTCTCGAAAACGACACTCTTCACTTCTTCACCGTGGCATCCCTCTTCGCCCAATCGGCTCTCACCAAATGCGATGACAAAACTCAACAAAACAAGAACCAGAAAATTGGTGGAATTCATTACTCTGTTCAGGATTCACTTCTTGTTTCCGAGAATTGTACAATTGAAATACGCACGTAATTTTTGGTACATTCAATTTTAATTTATTTCTGCTCATTTGATTTGTAATTTTTTTAATTTTTTTACATTACGACAACAAGATATTTGTATGTCTGTAATTTTCAACCGCACATTCATACACGCATATTGTTTTTATTCATTGTTACTTCTGCATAGATTTTGTCATTCTTTATTGGTGGTCTTTTTGTGTAAGTTGCAATTATTTTTTTCTTAAATGACAGAGGAAAAGCAGATTCAAGGTTTTTTGTAGTGAAGACACCCACTGTGTTGCACTGTAATCAGTAATGACATTGTATTTTTTGCTGTTATTACTTTCAAATTTTTTGACAGTCATGGAAACAAAACAATAAATTATGCATATGTACCACTTGTAACCACATCAGTGCATCTGAATAGCATAGTTCGAGAAATCGTCAAAGAAATCAATACATGCACATGTAAGGCAAGCAGTTTCAATTTCAACAGCTTTGCCAAAAAAAGCATTTACGAACGAAAACATGACTCACGAACCAGGAAAGCACACAAGGCAAAAATGAACACAGCAGTCTAACACACCATAAATCGTTATTTGTAGGAAAAAACAACACAAAAATAATACAAATTCAAATGAGCGTTTTATTTTAATTGAGTTGAACTTGACTGTTATATGACGTGTACATGTAACTGTTATCAAAACTAAAGAGCATTATTTTGAAACACGCACTGGGAAAACGTGTGGCTGGTAATTTGGCATTCATTCACTCGCGTTCATGAAGCGGAGGCGTCACTTGAGCACGTGCAGCTGCGACGTTTTTGCTCCATGAACGCGTAGCCTAAGGTGACGCCAGCGGCACAAGTTCCATGAATGAGGCTAAAGGCAATCATACAATTTCATAACGTGAACGCGGTTTTTAGGAGCCAAATACGTCAATGCTGACACGTGTATAGACAAACTAGTCGCCCTTTTTAGTAGCCCCGATAGCAGCAACGTTTTCTCAGTGTGAGTGTGAAAGCTTGTCTAAAATTACCAGTTTCCGTTGCCATCGACAGTGCATGTGAGTTAAACTGTATTTTTATTTTATGAGTTTAGTTTTGTTTAACAATAGCGACACATTCAATTAAGAATGCACACCAGCTTTTTTCTGATGTTTACTTTGAATATCCGCCAGAAGAATGTTTCTGTGCCTTTCTTGACTGATGCCGCTCACGAAGTCGCTGGAATAGTCCTCGTCCTAACAGAGGCTTTTTTGGCTGCTTTGGTTGGCTGGCCGGCACAGGTGTAGTTTGGTTTTCGTCACTTTTTAGCTGCAGGATTTTTCACTTTTTTGACCATCGCACATAAAAATTTACTCCTCTTGTTGCACCATAAAAATATTCTGCATTTTCCGTTTGTATATCCGTTTCTGTTTCCGTTTTTTATATCGAAAACTAAAGTTAAAATCTAGCCTTCTGTTTGGAAATGGTCAGTTACGATCGATATAAGTCAAATGGTCAGTTCCGACTTTTGATATGAGAAAACGGAAACAGGTTTTTTTTAGCGTGACTGTGGAAATTAAATTTTCAAGGACCAAAGTGGCCAGTAACCGCATTAATTTTGCGCAAAGCGGGAACTTCTGAAAAAAACTCCAAATCCATCTTCATGACTCTGCTCCGTTGTGCAAAAAAAACTTGAACAAAAGCCGACAATATCTATTTACAAAACGAAACCTGTTCTGAGTACGTTTTCCGTCCAACACCATTGACCTGATAGAAGTTCACACGTCGTGTACAGATACAGGGACACTTTGCCGACGCCTCCGTGTGAAACAGACACTCGTTTCGATTCAGCAGTTGACAGCGGGGCAAGGCAGCCAGTTGCGGGGTTTCGAACACGATCCTTGCAACTTCCTCCCCGCCACAATTTTCGTCCAAATCGTACTTTGTCAAAATGTTGTCAAACCGTCGGTATCTTCGTCGTTTTTCAATTCGTTTCGTATCTTTTTCCTCCTCTGTGGCACTTGTGCTAGCCAATGCTAGCAGCAGTAGCATAAAACTTGCACAGCGCATTTTATCTGATAATGTTTGCAAAACTTGTTTTCGCTGTCTGATGAAGATTTTTGTTTAAGTGAAGTGTTTTCGTACTTTTTTGTCCCCTCTCCAGTAATCGCCGCGCACCGGAAGTTACTGATAAATTGTCTCGCTTTGTCTTTCTCGTCGTCATTCTTTCTCATTCAAAATCAATGTTCTTTGTCAAAATTGTTTTGAAAACAATAGACTGTCATGATATTATGAAACAAAGTGGTCAGCATAAACGGTGATGGTCACTCGCTCGCTTGCGATATATGTTTTTGCTGTCTGCAAAACTGCATGCGCGTTTTATTCAATGTTCATGCCAATAATCAAACCAAAGACAAATGTAGGAAAACACTCTAGGAGTGTGAATAAATAAATAAATATAGGGAGGGGCACTGAAGTACTATTCAGTTATACAGGGTGATCCACAAGTATGTACATTGTACATCGCTACTTTGAAAGCTGAACTGAATTTTTTGATCAACGACAAGCAAAAACAACGCTACAGGTACATTGTAAACCACATGAAAGCGAACTCTTTTTGATTGGCTTCGCAACCGATTGTGCACGATGTGCCGGATTTTGTGAAAACGTTTTGTTTTGTTTTTTCAAATCACCAAATCACATTAACGAAAACAGAAATCGTCTCTGACGCCGATTCGGGGGTCTTTGGAGGGCGCTGATGGCAGCGAGCGACGAGCCCCCGCCGGGCATCGGGGGCATGGCCCCGGCCTGCCCCATAGCCCCCTGAATTTGGGCGAATCCTTCGGCCGCAGCGGCCGCCTCCGCCTCGCTCAGCAGATTTTGAAACGGATTGTCGTAGAAGTCGAGCGGCTCACGCTGTGTGCGCGTTTTTTAATTTAAAAAAAAATACTTTGGAATTTAGCTGCGTGTCTTTACTCAACTTTGCTCAACTCGAGTTGAGCACACCTACGCCAAAAAAGTGTCTGGCCGAATAAGTGTCCAGTGACCCGTCCGCCTTGGAGTCCCGCATGGTATTCCGGCAACAAAGGGGACTTCTATTCCCGTGGCGCGGACACCTGTTCGAGCACCTTTTCAGGGTGACCCAGAAAAGTATCCGATTGTATTCTTTAACCTCGAAGAAACGTGTTGGTTATGATGGGCCATGGGTCAGCAAGGAGTCCAGCTAGTGGAGTGAGTCTTCAATACGCTTGCAATGCTGGCTGTTGGAGTTTTGCTCCAACTGTCTGCTAATAAAGCCGTGCTGATAAACAGCTTTCAACACCGAAAACACCGCTGTTGCTTTATTATAAAAGTTGAGAAAAATCGAAAAACAAGCCGCACATGGATCAAGTCCTTGTCCACTGTGGCGCCCCCTCGGTTCGCGCCCCTCGATCGATAGAAATGACCGCGCCGTTTACAGATGCACGGACATTTGCGGAGCGCCTCGTGGTGGAACAGACACTCGCGTCTGAAACGTTTCTGCTTGCACGATATCTTTGCAACCATCTACCGTATTACCCCCATTAAACCCCCCTCACCATTAATCCCCCCCAATAAACCCCCACCCCCACGACAAGTTTCCGATTAGTCCCCCCCCCCACAAATAATCCCCCATGGGGGTTAATTGGAAACCTGTTTGAAACGCATACAGTGTACCCAGCGAATTCAGTGGCTGAATGGCAGTGACATTGGTGAAATTGTGCTACCAAAGGCCCCAAAGGGATGAGCTAATGGTAATTTCATTACAAAAGGCTGTTACAAAAGGAAATCTCTGTGAAAAGTTGAAGTTTCTGCGACTTTCTTGCCTGCCATGCAAGGTATTTTTGCCATTTTTCAACAAACCCCCATCCCTAGAATTTTTTGTAAATAACCCCCCCCCCCCCCACCAATAATCCCCCCTCCCCCCACCAATAAACCCCCACTCCTAAAAGTCGCTGACGTATTAATCCCCCATGGGGGTTTATTGGAGGTAATACGTAGTAAAATTTTGATTTCCAGAGAAAGGTGTGTGTCACACGCAGAGAGACTTTCGCGCAGCAGTCCGATTTGCCAGCAAGGAAATCCAGAAAAACTATGGGGAACATTGAGAGGCACGCAATCGTGATTGGATGCAGGAATGCCTCACGACGTGTCTCATTTCTTGTTGTGGGATTTCTCCCGTGGGATCGTTCGCGGGAACCCTCGTTCTGAGCATAACCATGTGACGGTGCGATGGAGCATGGTGCTGGTTGCCGCAACACTATGTTATTAAACCTGTCCTTTTTAGAGGCCGCGAAATTTTGAAAGAATGGACTCACTTGGGTTTGGTCGGAATCAAAAATCCCGTTTGTTGCAAAATATGTCCTTTTTCCAACCCGGTCTCGTTCCTTTTTGCGGTCTCAGTATATTACTCAAAAGGTGACAGGTTTGAAAGCGACGTACTGTACATAATTGGTTTGCGGTACACGCCGCGACGGTGTTGCGACAGCTGCGCACCAAGCTCCATCACATCATCGCTCGGGCATGGTTCCGAGTGAGGTTTTCTGTTGAAAATTGAAACAAAAAGAAGAAACTTTGCAGTTTGCACACCTGTTCAACATCTGACACTGCCACAGTGCACTGAGACCCCTCGATTCGAAAACGACGATTTTCGACTCCTCTCCTCCACATCGCTCTGGGTCTAGTCGAATTGCGGTCGCACCGATCGATAGGCAAACGATCGAAATTATAGAACATCTAGCGAGTCGGTGCATTTTTTATTGCGAAAAAAGGCACTGCCGGAGTGACGACGGTTGACGCAACGTTTTTTGCGCTTCTTCTGTTTTTTGGAAGTGAAAATGGTTTACAACCAGTTCATAAGTTTTGCGAAATCGTACTGCGAAACCCCTTGACACTGTCGCTAATTGGTAAAATCGCGCTCTACACTGTGTAATAATAAACCAATCGTATTATGTTTTTTGTGTCGGTAATAATTCAGTTATTCGTGGCCAAAAGCACTAGACAGACCACACATCAAACGCAATTCCAGTGTCACCAGATTCTGACTATGGAACATTGTGAACCTCTGTATGTGATCTTTATTGTTCTGACCGTGGAAAAAAAGCTCCATTATTGTTACCGATTCCTTTTCCTTTACCTTAACTTTTAGCAATTACCAAACTCTTCACCACACTTTTGTAAAATTGAAATCTGAGCATTTCTGAGCACCAAGACTGACCGTAGAAACTTTCTGGAAGATTTTCCGACTAAATATTTGTAACATCGGCGACCCGTTTTGTCAACTTTTTCAAGCTGCACGCTTATTGGTCAGAGACTAAAATGTAGGCGTCGATCATGTTGCAAATGGCCGGAAAATGCTTCCAGAAAGTTTCTACGGAAGTGCTCAGACATGCCCAGACTTCAATTGTACAACAGTTTGATAAAGTGGTTGGTAAAGTGGTAAAGTGGTATAAGCAAAGGTAAAGGAATCGGCAAAAGACTCGGCAATGATAATGGGATTTTTTGGCTTGACTTTTTGAAAATTATCAAATATAAAGCGATGTACAGAACAGACAAACTTTTCCGTAACAAACGTAAACAGTCATAAGCGTAATTAGCGGAAGCATTAGCGATTGATCGTTTTGTTGCACGCAATCAAACAAATCATATTGTGCTGCCGAATAGTTGCGCGCGTCATGTGTGTCTCCGCTTGTTTTTTTGTGGCGTTTTTTTTAAACATGCGTGAAGGAACTGCATTATTGTATGATACAAGGACGATTTATTTAAAAAAAACATAACAGTAGTGAAAGTGCACAGTTGAAGAGAAAAGTTATGAAGGAGTTGAAAAACTCTCTGGGTGTTCTGTGTACATAGTAGTAGTAACATATAGCACCTGCGCGTGATGAAAACTGCGCACTTTTCACAACGACGTTGAAAAAAAACTAAACCACAAAAGTGGACGTAGTTCCAGGGGACTTGACATAAAAGTGTCCAAAAATGTGTCCAAACTCCAAATACTGGTATGCCGTGTCCTGAGCGCCTGGGTGCCCCGCGCGGTGTCCGTGACTCACAACTGGGTCCAGCTGGCCAGTTAGATGACCAGCGTGTTAGAATCAAATTTTGGAATGCACTGATTTGCAGTTGCATTATTTTCGGCAGTTTTACGGTGTGTCTGAGACCATGCTTGTGAATTTTCTGATTTGCAGGCAAACGAAAAACATGACGGATAAAGCGGAAATTGACAGCAAGGAGCAAAACGACTCGGTCAGTTCAGGCACGACCACAACGGCACTGACAAGGTTGCCACGGTCAACCGACCCAAAAAAGAGACGGGCACAAGTCGAACGGTGAGCAGCTGAAAAGCGGCTGGACAGAAAAAAAGAGCTTAACAAAGAGCTGAGTAGTTGTGTTGAGCGTTTGAGAAAAGTTTAAAAAAACTATTCTTCTCTTCCGTGCAGAGAAGCGGCGTCCGCGTCCGCGCCGCTGTTGGACTCGGTGCGCAGTCTGCGTGACTCGCTGATTCGAAAGCACACGACCGCCTTGTACCGGCAGCAGTTGACGCAGGCACGCATGTGCGACTGGGCCACTGAACGACTGGACAAGGTGTGTTGATTTGTTGCTTTTCTGTGTTGGTTCTTTTTTTTTCACGACGTTCGCTTGAAAGTTCTGCTGTCCGGAAAGTTCAGAGAAACATAGCGAACCTTTTTGTGTTGCCTGTCTTTTGCTCGTCTCGTCTTGTCTTGTTCATGGGAACTCGCTGTCACACGGCCAGCCTAGTGGTCACCAACACTGCACCTTTACTTAACAGTTGTTTCGTAACATGACGTGGCTATGGTTTTGGACGAATGTATTCCAGTTGATATACCGATTTGCAGCAAAAGGTCGAAAAAATCGTCATAAAAGTTCAGTGGAGTTTTTCGCTCCAACTCCAAACGAACTCTCTCAGGCCGAATTCGACATCAAACGTCAGGAGCGAAACTTGGCCGATGCGCTGTACAATGGCGACGACGACTTGGCGGTGGTCTACGGGCGACGTATGAGACTCGTGAAAGAGCACGCCATTGAGGAGGTCAACGTTGAGCTGCTGTTCGACAAAGACGAGGTGTGCCATAATGTGCTTGATTGGGGCGCGTGTTTGTGAAGATTTGCGTTGATACAACAATCAAATAATGATGTGGAGATAACGAACCGAATACGGTGTTGCACTGGTCGAACATACTGGCGTTTACATATTATTCGCGTTCAAAGCGCCAGGGCCAGATCGTTCACAGTCTAACTTTGTAGCATATCCAACTACTGATTGGTTGATGCATGCATTCTGCGCAAGAATTGCCGTGGAGGCGGAGTTGTGGCTTGCATAGAATCCATGCATCCCGTGACCACCAACCAATTAATTGGATATTTTGGAGAGTTAGACTGTACAGTGTGAAGTGTGCTTGTTTGTTGCGTCACGTTTCGCGCACTCCGCTATGGTGGCGCCCGCCCACTTGATCGCACAGTTAAGAAAAGTCGCGCAAATCAATTTTGTTGTGGTTTGCGGTGCGTGGCCAACAGAATCGACAAAAAAAGTTCAACAATTCGCTGAGTATGGTGTAATTCTTAAATCGCCGAAAGTTTGCCCGTTCATGAGTCGCCATTTGTTGAACGAACAACTTGCTCAACATTTTGTTGAATCATTTTTCTCAGTCGATGCGACATTCACTAAACTACAGGAATCCGTCTAGGTTCGAAACGTTTCTGACCAGTCAGTGTCAAGACGAGCATTTCAAGATGGAATTAAAAACGATACCGTCAGTTCGACAGCCGGAAACTCGGAGGATCCAATTCCAGAGCTACCGTATGGCTACGAAAGCCATTGGGGACAAGATCCCTATTATTACAGGTAGAATGTTTTTCAAAAAAAAACTTTTTGTTTTCACAACAATAGCAGTGCTGATACATGGTAATTGTTATTTTCGAGAAATTTCTGGTTTTGTTTTTGGTCTAGCTTGGCTAACCAAAATTTGGTCGGAAAACAATGGCGGTTGCAGTTATGGCAACCGTATTATGACTCAGTTTGGTTGAGAGAAACTGATATTGCTCTGGGGTAATTCAAATCGTGTCTGCAAATTTTCTTGCTTTTTCCGTTAAGAAAAACTCGCTAGAACAGTGTGGGACATTTCGCCTTTCTGTCACGTATTGCAACAAAAGTTCAAACTTTGCTTCAAACGAACATTAAGAAAATCAAAAATGTACCCATACAACCAGTCACCGGCCAGCCAATCGCAACCACCCCCGCCAATCGTCTCCTACCCCGTTTACTCGCAACCGAACGCCCCCTCACCCACGATTCTGCCACATCAACCTGTGACCTTCGTGGCCCCCCATTACGGCCAACCGACACCTCCGCCCCAACCCGATGGATCGTAAGTTTTAGAAATTGATAAAATGACATAAAAAATCATTTCATGGTTCGAAAATCTCCGGTTCAAGCATATATACTGAACAGTTAACTTGTTCAATAGATGTTTTTAGTGAATGGGGTAAAAATGGTGAATTTGGGTAAAATTTTTCAGACGAAAATACCAATCACCACCTGCGTTACCGAATCAACCAACACAAATTGTCATTCTGCAAGCTGCATCGGCTTTTGGGCCACAAGATGATGATGCCAGCAGTGGATAGTGAGTTTTATAAAAAAGCAATAAAAAGTAAAGTCCTACTCGTCTGCAGAAAGTTCACATTATGAAACAGGAAAGTTGTATACAGTTGCTAGCACACTGGCACACACGACAGCCAGACACACGGTGTGAGTGCGTAATTGTTTTGCGACTGACTATACTGTGACCGACAGAGTGCATGGTCTTCAGATTCGGACTTTAACAAAAAAAACTAAAAGCCGTAAAAAAATTCAACAAAAAAAACAATTTGAATGAATCATAGCCATGCCACCTGTCCGTTCTGTCACGAGAAGAACAAAAACTTTGAGAACGCAAAGCGCCTGAACAAACATTATGCGAACTATTGTCCGATGCTGAATCGATGCCGCTGGTGTAACAAGGTTCGTTGTTGTTTCTGGCAACTTTTTGCAACTTTAGCAGAGCTGATTGAGTTTAATGATTGAGAAAATCTCTGCCCGTTGTGTGTGATCCCAATTTGGTGAACGAACATCGTCAAGGCTTAAAAAGCACCCATTATTGGGTAAAAGAGAGAACGCACACCACCGTTTGGTTACTTTCAAGACACCACCAGACCCGTTGGAGTCACGGACACCGATTATAAGCGGCCCAGAATTTTGCACCCCGGATTTCTGGCAGCAATTGCCGAAAATCGTGTTGTTCCGTTGTTCTGCAGGCAGTCGCAGTGTCCAAACTGTCCGACCACTACATGCTGTCGTGCAAAGGCCTCCAAAACGACCAGGGCGAAACAATCCTGCAACGGTGTCCCGTGTGCACGCAGCCGTGCTCCGAGGAGGACTACAAGAAACACGAACGGGGCGACAACTGTCCAAGTGAGATTATATGCAGTCTAACTCAATATTATAGGGAATCAGCTGATTGGTTGGTGATCACGTGATGTATGCTTTCTGTGCAGGCGTTACTGTGCGGGGCGGAGTTTGCTTTGCACAGAGTTCATGCATCACGTGCGACCACCAACCAATCAGCGTAGTTGGATATGTTCTAGAGTTAGACTGTACGCGCTTACTGTACCTTGGCCAGAGCGCGCGCCCCGCCCGGGCGCCTCGTGGTGTCCGCTGTGCGACATCGAGGTCAGTCCGGACACGGACCAAGCGTGGCGAGACCATCTGATCGGCTCGTTCGGCTGTCGCGGCAACGAACGCAAGATGCTCAGCGGCTGGGGCGACCCGAAACAGCGGCCGACGGTGCCGACGACGACCTCTGAACAAATTTAATTAATAATTGATAAATAAATTAAGCTGAATTTAGTTTAGATTTTGAAACACGGTTGGAATTTTGAAACACGGTGTGTTTTTGAGTTTGGAATTGGTTATGCGATATTATTGATATTTTTGTGTTCAAGATCTTCAGAGAGATAAGTTCACAACAAATTGGATGCACAAGATTTCACGCGCGCGTGCAGTGTGTTTTGCAAATGCAATGAGTTTGAAAAGAAATTTTTCCGTCATGACAATCTAAAAAAACTACGATATGGCCGGTTAAACATGGCAGCTTTAATGTGCATCTCTTAATAATTTCATCGATTTCATTCTGAAATTTTAGATGGTAGAAAACGTTATCAAATTTCCTAAACAGCTATAACATCAACAGCTTCAAGAGTTTGCAGTGAATGCGTTTATTGTTCTATTGACTTTAAAGACTTTGTTTTTTTTGGTTTTTCGTTTTTTGTGCCGGTGGTTTTTTGCTTTTTCTGCTTTTTATTTTTCTTCTTTTTGTTTTTTCGTGATTTTATTTTTCTTCTTACTCTTTTTTCCTTTTGCAGTTTTATTTTGTAAAGGTCTCCGTTTGATACGCTGTTCTTGCAGGTTTATCGGAGTTTGTGTGGTTCGCGAAATAAATGAAGTAATTCCGCTTGTTTTGAACTTTCCATAATACGTGTGTGTTCCAGCACACATGGATGAGCTGTCATTTTATCCCATTTTCATGTGTCCGAATGCTCAATCAAATGCGCCAATTTGAAATCACACCAAAAAATCGCGCTTTGTAAACGCCAGAAAAAATGCCAGTTCTTGTCAGCAGTGATCAATCAATGTTTCGAATGCAGTCAAGATGATCATACTTTTGTGGATATCGCTGTTCATGAATCATAAGTCGTCGTTCAGAATTCAACATGTTTATTCACGACGCACACGATTTACACGAGCATGTGCACGATTTCGCAATCTGAAGCTTTAAAGAAGTTCCGTTCAGACAAACACGTGAAAAGTATTGAATGCTTGCTGATTGGCTGCGTAAACGCCTGTATGAACGCGGTAGTATGAGACGTGCCGTGGCCGTGCCATATATATTACCCTCGTGGCCAGGTGGTAGCGCGTTAGACTTGTCTGTGCGTTCGGGGGATCGAGCCCAACCGAGGGGTGTATAGGCACTTAATGACAGAAAAACTCGATGGCCAGCCTACTCGACGGCGTTCCGGGCGCTTTTCTGGGTTGGCCCTGGCTAAAAACATGCCAAAAAATCCCAACAACAACAACAACAACAACAACAACAACAACAACAACAACAACAACAACAACAACAACAACAATGAACGCGACTTAATGAATGAGCAAAACGCCCGTGTGTTCACTGTTCACCTCGTTGAAAAGTTCACGTGCGACGAATCCGGTGGTGAAAACGACAGCAGCGGCGACGAGCATGTCCACAGCGGACGTCTCCGATCCGGCATCACTCGTAGCGTGGCGTCTCGTGTCGCCGTCGCCACCGTCGTCGCCGCATTCTTTCTCGCGTTTCTTCTTGTGTTTCCGGTCGCAGCACGACGCCGCCACACAGCCGCACGGACACGAACGACAACAGGTGCAGTCTGCTGTTCGGTTTTTGGAATTGGTTTTTTTGAGCAGATTTGTGAACAAGCGTGACACATTTATCACTCCAAGTGGCATTCACGGGCGGATGTCTTTTGAATGAGCAAGAAACGTTTTTTTGTCGACAAATGGGCGGCTCTTGCAAAAACACTCAACAGACGTTCAGTGAATTGACGTCTCTTCAATACCAAATGGACGCCAGAACCAAAAAAATGTCTCTTTTCTTGAGTACCCATCAGGCCCTAGGACTCATGTTTGGTATCATCAACATACCTCTTCTCTTGAATGCCTTCATTTGCAAAACGATCAGGGACTTCCATGGAAACACTGTTGCGTGCTGTTTTCTTAGTTGATTGGCTGTACGAACAGCACCAAAGACAGATTCAAAAACACCTACATAGTTGCACCAGAAAAAAAGACACACCAAAAATTGCACCCACCCCAAAACCAAAACCAAAACCAAAACCAATACCAAACAGCACCAAAAAACAGTATCAAAAGACTGCACCAAAAAAACACCAAAGTCACCGCGCACCACCCTGCGTTTGTGCGACGCAGCAGCAGCCGCTCCGTCGACAGCAGCACTGCGGTGCACGGTCGTTCGCCAAAAGCGGGCACTGACGACAGCATTTCGCGGCAGGAACCGGTGCTGCTACCGTAGGACTGGGTACGGTGTGCACCAGCCCGCAGCAGCAGTACGTGCATTTCGTGGCGCCGCAAACATCCAGCGGGAGCTGCATCGCACAGCCGCGCAAATGCGACTGCTGTTGAGGTGGCCCTGGTTGTTGTTGTTGTTGTTGTGGCGCAGTGTCGATTTCTTGCTTCATGATGACGGTCGGAGAGATCGGAGTGGACTGTGGAGGTGTGTTTGAACGAGGATGATGATGGGACTTTCCCGATTGTACCTAGTGGATATGATACTTCCTGCTGACCAGTATGCGTTTTGTGAGAAAGAAAAGGTGGAAATGAATACGTACAGAATATTACGAGCTTTTTATGCTTTTTTAAACGGAGCAACGGTAAATACACAAACAATCAGCACTGGAACTCGTGAACTGGTCCAACTGAATACATTGTAACTGTCCACACGGTGAAACTAGAAATGTGACAGATGGTTGCGCTAAAGTTCAGCGGAATTGGCAGCGGAAAAATTCTGGTATATCTCGTAACCAAAACCTTAGCCAAAACCAAATTTGCAATTATGAATAGAATCAGTAAAAACGCAATCGATTCTAAAGAACACATCAATCTACCTGACGAATTCTGACTACTGTTCTGCGAATTCCAAAAAACCGGAATAAAAGTGAAAAAAATCGCCGCATTTCATTTCTCATGTTTCAGTTTCAGTGAATGCTGTGCGTCCGTGGCATAATACGCGGCCAACACCAAGTTTACAATCGTGAACACGATCAACAGAACGCAGTCAACACGGAAGAACACATCCACCCATTTGTCGTCCGCATTGTGCTGCTCATCTCGGTTCTTCATTGCCAGCAGCGTCCCTTCATTTGGTGTGGCTTGCTTGTTATTTTCCTGCAACATTATATGCGTAGTTTGTAAATTCTGATGAAAAGAGTTCATTCACACGTACATACATCAGTCACAAAAATCAGGCGAAGTTTTGCTCTGCAATCATTCATATCATACCCGCGCGACGGTGTGGGGTACCGATGTGCGCAGCTCTCAAATCGGTGTGCAGCCCGCAAGAACAAACTTTGCGAGCTTTGCTTTATTGCACACCGGCTTGCACCTTGCAAATGTGCACAGCCCTCAAAGTGGTGCACAGCCCTCAAAGTGGTGCACAGCCCTCAAAGTGGTGCACAGCCCTCAAAGTGGTGCACAGCCCTCAAAGTGGTGCACAGCCCTCAAAGTGGTGCACAGCCCTCAAAGTGGTGTCACCAAAATCCCACCGCAAAAAATTCTTGCGTGCTACACACCGGTTTTGACGGCTGCGCACATCGTTACCCCACACCGTCGCGAGGGTGTGATTCATACATGTCAGTATTTTCAAAAAAAAAATCAAAAGTGTAAAACGTCACTGAATCGCACCTCTTTCGTTTGGTACTCCGCACAATACCGACCACACAAACATGACTTGTGATTTGTTGGACGTCGGCTGCCCCGATGCAGAACACTGTGCACGTGCATCACGGCCACGGTCGCAATCAGCGCCGCCACAACCAGACAAATCTCAACAATCACGTAGCGTCCTGGCGATTGAACGGTCCGTTAGGTTGTTGAAATCAGCACCAGATACTTGGCGTTATTCAAAGTAGCCCACCGAATTTTTTAGACTTTGAAGTTTTAAATACAACAAACATAGTGTTGGATATTGCAAACACTCAAAGCTGGTGTGGAAAACCGAACCGAACCGAACCCATTCGTGGAAAGTTGTACGCGTTGCGCGGCATCTGCTCGGAGAGCGACACGTACAGGACGGACAATGCCAGCAGTGAAGTCAAGCCGATCGTAATCTGTATACCTTTTAAATCGAATCTAAAGTTTCTGAAAAAGAACATGTCGCTTGTCATGAACAAGCAAGCCGGCCGGACACTTTTCGGCGTACGACTGATCACTTCGGGTGAGTGGAAAATACACGCAAGAAAAGAACTGCACCCTGCACTGCAACGAAAACTGCACTGTATCCCGCACAACGTATTAAAGAAAGAAAAACAGTCAGTCAGTTTCAGTCACATTTTATTTCAATCCGAACACCAGTGCATGAAAGACTTTGTTTTCAAGACGTCCTCTGAATGCCTATATGTTCGGATAACTTTACATACAAACCAACCCGTTCCTGTCGCATGCCGGTCTGCTCCGACGGCATGAACAAGCCGATGATCGTGATCGTCACAATCACACTCGACGGAAACTGATAGACCATCAGAACGTGCAACGGTCTCCGCCCAATGACCAGTTTGTAATTCACGCCCACAAACGGAGGCGTATAGTTGAAGAACATCATCTCCACTCGCTCGCCCGTGTACTCCAGTACTGCCCATTCTGAGAATTCAAAATGTCGTGATCACGTTGAAACAGCAGATTTTAAAAAGAAGAGTCCAAAAATACTGTGAAAACCCTTTACACAACCACTGGTGTTTTGATTGATAGGATAGCCTGCCAGTAATCTCGCCTTTGATTGAGAAGACTGGGACTGACTTATTATTCGACTACACTGTTGCTAACAATCTATTCGCGCTTTTATCGATTTTATTGAGTCCATTAGTTGAGTAGACGTTCTCATATTGAGAGAAGTTGAAATAACAATCATTCAAAAAAACGTGCGATTTACCCGAATTTGCACGATAATTGTCGAGCAGGCCAGCTTCAGTGTTGTCCAGCTGTTGCATGTCTTGCTTGTTTTTCGTTAATGCCCAGGGAATCAGCATAAACGTACATGTCTGTTTCAGTACTTTGTATTTTAACCAATGGTATATTCATGCCATTTTGCACATCAGATTTATGCGAACCCATCGTCTGACTCCATGAGTCGGCATGTTGGTAGATCTACCCAACATGTTTTACCCCCGAATTGAAGAACCCAAAGAACCCCGTAAAAGTACTTACCGTAAAAGTTTTTTTAGACTTGTCACGGAAAGCACAGAGCGCTACAATGTACACTGGTTGCACTTGTTGATGCACATGTTCGTGCACTTATTGATGCAGATGCACAACCCGTGCAATCGTCGATTCACATGGTCACCCTCGTGGCCTGTGGCCAGTTTTATAAAAGTGAGTAGTGTTTAAAAAGGGAAGAGTTTTACTCCAGGGTGTTCCAAAAGTTAGACCATGACAAAGTCCAATTGAATGATTGCATCCAAAGGTCTTTTTTAAACAAAGATTCATATTGGATTCATATTCTGCAAAATTCAGTGAATTGATTAACACCGTTTGCAAATAAGAGTGGGGGGGTCTAGCGCTACATGGGAAAGTTTTCAAACCAAGGGTGCAGGGACATTCTACTAATCAAGGCGCTTCAGGTTTACCCCCTGAGTACCTCCTGATTATGCCTATAAAGGTTGTTTTTAGGGCGCGGAAGTTAAAAAAACCCTCGATTTTTTGCGATTTTTCGCAAAGTGTACCTTTTTAGCCCTACCGTATCTCGTAGTTGCACAGTTTCTGGAACCTCACACAGTATTCACGTGAAAGATCTTGCGGAGTTCTTTAAGGCCCTGTATCAATGAGCCCTTGCAAGGGGGTCCCTGAGGCGCTACGACGCTAGTTAAAATACCTTTTTTTTTAAATTACGCTATTTTTTTAAAAACATTTTTTTGAGCTCATAAACACAATTTTTCGATTTTCATTTTTAGTTCTACTGGGGGGTTTTCGGGGTCGCTGAATTCGAATCTGATCTTAGATTTTTGCTCCGGGCTTTTTTTTGCCCTAAAATTGGGCAAAAACACATTTTTTGCGTTTTCCAGTGTTTTTTGGTTTTAATTTTTAATTTTAAGTGCGGATTTTTTTAACAAAGCTGTTTAACAACAGCCTTACAACCGCTGTATCGGAATCAGTTTTGATATTTTGCAACTGACCACTTGCCCACCCAAAAAATGGGTAAAAAGTTGATTTTTTTGCTTTTTGCACACGTTTTCGTTTCACAGTGAAAAAATCAAGTTAGAAACAACTTGTGATTTAAATTTTTAGTTCTACATAAAGGGTTTCGGGGTCGCTGAATTTGAATCTGCTTTTAGATTTTTGTCCAGAGACTTTTTTTGCTCTAAAAGTTGGGCAAAAACACATTTTTATGCGTTTTCATGTGATTTTTTGTTTTAATTTTTAATTTTAAGTGCGGATTTTTTTTAACAAAACTGGTTTATAACAGCCATACAACCGCTGTATCTGAATCTGTTTTGATATTTTGCAACTGACCACTTGTCCACTTAAAAAATGGGTAAAAAGTTAATTTTTTTGCTTTTTGCACACGTTTTCGTTTCACAGTGAAAAAACCAAGTTAGAAACAACTTGTACTTTTAATTTTTAGTTCTCCAGGGGGGTTTTCAAGATTGCTGAATTCGAATCTGACTTTAGATTTTTGCCCCGGGCATTTTTGTTGTTTTAAAAATAGGGCAAAAACACATTTTTTTGCGTTTTCCAGTGGTTTTTTGTTTTAATTTTTAGTTTTAAATGTAGAGTTGATTAAAAAACAGTTTCATAACAGCCTTACAACCGCTGTATTTGAATCAGTTTTGATATTTTGCAACTGACCACTTGCCCACCCAAAAAATGGGTAAAAAGTTGATTTTTTTGCTTTTTGCACACTATTTCGTTTCACAGTAAAAGAATCAGTTTAGAAACAATTTGTAATTTTAATTTTTAATTCTACAGAGAGGTTTTCGGAGTCGCTGAATTTGGATCTGACCTTAGATTTTTGCCCCGGGCATTTTTTTACTCTAAAAATTGGGCAAAACCACTGAAAAACGCATAAAAATGTGTTTTGCTCCATTTTTAGAGCAATAAAAATGCCCGGGGCAAAAATCTAAGGTCAGATTCGAATTCAGCAATTTTGAAAACCTCCCTGGAAAACTAAAAATTAAAATTACAAGTTGTTTCTAACTTGATTTTTTTATTGTGAAACGAAAACGTGTGCAAAAAGCAAAAAATCAACTTTTTACCCATTTTTTAAGTGGACAAGTGGTCAGTTGCAAAATATCAAAACAGATTCTGATACAGCGGTTGTATGGCTGTTATAAAACAGCTTTGTTAAAAAAATCCGCATTTAAAATTAAAAATTAAAACAAAAAAACCACTGGAAAACGCATAAAAATGTGTTTTTGCTTAACTTTTAAAGCAAAAAAAGGCCCGGGACAAAAATCTAAAATCAGATTCGAATTCAGCGACCCCGAAACCTTCCATGTAGAACTAAAAATTAAAATTACAAGTTGTTTCTAACTTGATTTTTTTATTTGTGCAAAAAGCAAAAAAATCAACTTTTTACCCATTTTTTGGGTGGGCAAGTGGTCAGTTGCAAAATATTAACACTGATTCCGATACAGCGGTTGTAAGGCTGTTGTAAAACAGCTTTGTTAAAAAAATCCGCATTTAAAATTAAAAATTAAAACCAAAAAACACTGGAAAACGCAAAAAAATGTGTTTTTGCCCAATTTTAGGGCAAAAAATGCCCGGGGCTAAGACCAGATTCGAATTCAGCGACCCCGAAAACCCCCCTGTAGAACCAAAAATGAAAATCGAAAAATTGTGTTTATGAGCTCAAAAAAAATGTTTTAAAAAAATTGCGTAATTTAAAAAAAAAGTAATTTTAACTAGCGTCGTAGCGCCTCAGGGACCCCCCTTGCAAGGGCTCATTGATACAGGGCCTTAAAGAACTCCGCAAGATCTTTCACGTGAATACTGTGTGAGGTTCCAGAAACTGTGCAGCTACGAGATACGGTAGGGCTAAAAAGGTACACTTTGCGAAAAATCGCAAAAAATCGAGGGTTTTTCAACTTCCGCACCCTAAAAACGACCTTTATAGGCATAATCAGGGGGTACTCAGGGGTAAACCTGAAGCGCCTTGATTAGTAGAATGTCCCTGCACCCTTGGTTTAAAAACTTTTCCATGTATCACGGAATGTTCCTAGGGCCCCCCCACTCTTATTTGCAAACGGTGTTAACATTTCCGCTTCACCTCTTCAAAAATTTATCCAGACTTTTTCTCTCGGTCTGACGTTCGCAACACCCTGGAGTAAAACTCCTCACTTTTCAGACACTGCTCACTTTTATAAAACTGACCACTGGTGGTAGTGCATTAGACTACAGTCTGTGCGCTCGGGGGATCGAGCCCCGCCGAGGGGTGTATACAATAGGCACTTGATGACAGTAAAAAAACGATGGGCGCCCTACTCAATGGCGTTCTGTACGCTTCTCAGGGTTAGCCCTGGCTAAAAACATCGCCTAAAAATCCCAACAACAACAACAAAAACATATCCCTTCAAATTTTGGAAACAAAAAGCGGTTGCCTCCACTTTGTTTTCAGAAGAAAAAAACTGTTTTTTTTCAAGCAAAAAAATGGTGCATGTGAATCGTTAGGTGCACGAACGTGTGCGTGCTACATGTGCGTGTACCTGACCTGAGTATCCATTGGAAAGTCGGTCACATCCATGGTGCAGTCGACGGTCATGTACTTTTCGTCAACCAGCATAGCGTCGCCAGTGTTACTCAGGTACGTCCACATTTCCGAGACCGCGAACGTGCTGCGCGACGATTTGCTGCAGAACAACAGTGATCTGTTCAGCTGTCAGCATATCACAACAAAAAACTGTTTATGATGTTTTTTTGGTCCCGATACTCAATAGATACGTAGTATATACGTGTGTAGGTACAATCGTAAACAGTTGCATGCATGACGCGGAAATTCAAAACTGATTAAGTGATCTGACTCACCAAAATAGGGCCGGGTCATTAAGGCTGTTTTGAAGTGTCACATAAAGATGGCAACTAATCTCCATTCTAACGTGTCTGCAAACGCATGAACCTACAAAACTGATAGTTGCTTACACGGGCGTCGCATACACATTCGGTGTCCACATTGCATCCTTCGCCAACGCTATGTGCGTCTCGCCGTCGAACTCTGCCGGATCCCAGCGCATCAGCTCATTCGTCCATGTCTGAATGTGGATGACTTACAGTCGAACTGTAAATCATGGGCAATCAGCTGATTGGTTGGTGATCACCGTACATGCATGCTGTCTGTGCGGGCATTGAGAAAGGCCCCCCCGCCCCAAAGGGAAAAAAAACCCCCATTTTCCCCCCCTCTTCTCACGACCCGATTTCTTTCAGAAACACAAAACCGTTAGTTTTATATCGTACCAGCTTTCAATCGAATCACTTTAATGATTTGAGAATTTTGCGTTTAAAAAAATATTTATGGTTGACAATGCGTTGGAACAAATGTAATTACTGTGCATGTGTACACTGAAATTGTGTTCTTCGTTTTCAAGTGCGTTCGTTTATTCTGTTCATGCGCGGAACCACGCAGTGAAATGAAAGTTCATATCAGTGTCAGCAGCAGAGACGCATCCCGCTAAAAACGGGCATGTCATGTTTTTCACCCACTTGACAGTAGTCGCGTCAAATTCTTGTCGCGTTCACGACACGACGGCGACACAACCATGACCATCATACACACGTTGCCTATCGATCCGCACTCTTGTTTTCTTCCGGGCGCTGCGCGTGTGGGAGGCTCAGCTTGTACACACGCTATTCACGCAGACCAACGTACACTTGTATGTGTGTGTGTGCGGTGTGGTGTGTGCTGTGCCACACGCACGGGCCAGCCGGTCGCACAAGTGCTGCATGCGCGCTGTGGTTGGATTGACAGCTACACACACGTTATTGGAGCACATGTGCGCAGAGAGGCGGGCATGTGCGCTGGTGTTTTTGTGTGCCATAAAAACGAAAAGCGAAAACGAAAACTGCTTAGTGGCACAATTTGGTCGATACAGAAAAACAGTGTTCTCGGGCTTGGCGGACGGAAGCCATACCCGATCGGCAACAGCATTTATTGTGCCGTTTGGCTTCGGCACATCATTTGCAGAAGCTTGTTTACTTTTGTTAGTTTTTTTTCGTTTACGTACGGTATCGTCTCCCGTGCCTGAGACACATGCATGTCTTGGGTTTCAAAAACCTTGTGCCATGAACACAATAAACCCGATAATGACATTCAGGAAATCTTTCATGCCGCTTGTGAGATAGGCAATGCTGATGCAGCACGGCAAGTTCCAGGTACATATGTAGCACATGCACACACACACATTTCTTGTTTGCGTCGTTTCCAGTCACACACACACAAATCCATCCAGCTGCGCTAACACGCACCAGCGGAATCAGCATGTGCGGATAGCCTCATAGCGACTAACAGAGTTACCGTATTACCCCCATTAAACCCCCCCCCCCCACCATTAATCCCCCCCCACCAATAAACCCCCACCCCCCCGACCAGTTTCCAAATAATCCCCCCCCACAAATAATCCCCCATGGGGGTTAATTGGAAACCTGTTTGAAACACATACCCAGCGAATTCAGTGGCTGAATGCAGTGACATTGGTGAAATTGTGCTACCAAAGGCCCCAAATGGATGAGTTAATGGTAATTTCATTACAAAAGGCTGTTACAAAAGGAAATCTCTGTGAAAAGTAGAAGTTTCTGCAACTTTCTTGCCTGCCATGCAAGGTATTTTTGCCATTTTTCAACAAAACCCCACCCCTAGAAATTTTTGTATAATAAACCCCCCCCACCAATAATCCCCCCCCCCCACCAATAAACCCCCACCCCTAAAAGTCGCTGACGTATTAATCCCCCATGGGGGTTTATTGGGGGTGTTACGGTATTCAGATATACGGTGCAGAACTGAAAAAGTGCCACGTCTTCGCCGGATGTATTTATGACACTCGACGTAGATTTGTTGCAACGCGATAAGTCCGCGAAGAGAGAGCTGCACGCTAGCTCGGCTCTTGCAGGCTCCACCTAACCCGTCTCGTTTGCAGTTGTTCGTGCTGCTCAGTACAGCGCCGCGCTTCGGCTCCACCTCTGTTTGTCTTTGATTAGCATACTTTTCTACTTTTTCCCTCATCTTTATTGCTGTTTCGTTCATATTGACGCAAAACGTGCGAGTGCTTGCTCAATGCCCCGGTCTCTTCGCCTCATGTGAATGAACGCACATGCGCAACATGCCACAGCTACAGCATTCCATTCACGGTATTGGCGTTCAACTTATGTTATTTGAGCGCATTTCCTGTGTCGAAATCAATCTACCAGCACCACTGAAAAAGATGGTTCTATCAGTTTTTTAATAAAATAATTGCGTTTTCAGCACACAAATTTCAGAACGTTGCGTCACATTTATTATTATCGCATTAGAACGCGATTCTACTATTTTTGCAATGACCAGCAGTTGAGCGGAGTTCTTTTATTATTCTGGAAGTCCGCTTAAAACAAACATCGGCAGTTGCAATTTTGACCGGTGCGACTGGTAGTCACATGAAGAAGCGAGAATCGTGTATAGCTTAAAAAAACTTCACAAAAAAAACCAACTCATCATGGTTCGGGCGTTCGCTGGGAAACTTTTCCGCCTGAAAACGGTCGGCGTTGACTTCATGGACACGCAACTGAAACGATGCCTGAGCACCACCGACATCGCGTTGCTTGGCATTGGACACATGGTTGGCGCCGGCGTCTATGTGCTGACAGGTTCGTTTGGAGACACGAGTTGCGTTTATGAGTAATGCACCTTTGTTCCTTGAAATTGTCAGGGACAATGTGAATGAGCGGACAAGACAATCCCTT
The DNA here is from genome assembly GCA_030248135.1 of Theristus sp. LFF4_11. Classification (NCBI taxonomy): domain Eukaryota; kingdom Metazoa; phylum Nematoda; class Chromadorea; order Monhysterida; family Xyalidae; genus Theristus; species Theristus sp. LFF4_11. The sequence goes on along the minus strand of JASANC010001321.1, from coordinate 71,723 downwards.
TGCTTTTCTGTTTCTGCCGCTTGGAAGAGTATCAAGACCGCAACAGTACCTACTCTTCTTGTCAAGACCGATTTTTTACGTTTTTTAATCCATGCATCCACGCATTTCATTTTGTAAAAAAACATGCAGATGAAACTGCACGAACAGCATGTGATTTTTGTTTGTTTAGTTTTGTATTTTGTATTTTTTTTTCTTTAGTTTAAAATTCAAATATTATTCTTTTGGTCAATTCCAAAAACATTCTCCACATTCCTGTTTTTCAGGCGCCGTCGTGAAAGACATCGCCGGGCCAGGCATCGTGTTGTCCTTTCTGTTCGCCGGTTTTGCCTCGTTTCTGTCGGCGTTGTGCTACGCTGAATTCGGTGCTCGTGTGCCAAAGGCCGGATCAGCCTACACGTACAGGTGTGTGCAATGCAAAACGGTGGTTTCGTTTTTTTTTGTTTTGTAACGTCCCAGGCTGAAGGCGATGCACCCTGTTCATGTTGCACAGTCACAAACAAACACACAGGCACACGATAAGGCGGTGTGTGTGCGGTGCGTGCGTACGCGGGGTTGTGGCTGTGCAACGCATTAGTTGAAACAGAGTGAAAAAAACCGTTTGGGCGTTATCAAAAAAGCACAAACATTTGCAACTGTTCGCACAAAAAAACGGTATTTTCTGGGACGTTTCAAGCTACGTGACGGTCGGCGAGTTCTGGGCGTTCACCATTGGCTGGAACATCATCCTCGAGCACATGCTGGGCGCCGCCGCCGTCGCACGTTCGTGGTCGGGGTATCTCGACTCGCTACTGAGCCACGCAATTCGCAATCAAAGCGAGAAGGCGCTCGGCGGATTCGTTGGACCGATCAGTGTTCGTTGAATGCGTTGAATTTCGCAATACTCGTTTTCAGCAAACAGATTTGAGACTACTCGTTCTTAGAAAAAAGCGTAAGCTGACTCGAAACTGAATCTTAGCGGCAACTTCGTCGTCTAAACGCTTATACTATTCACACGTCGTGCAATTTAGTAACAACGTAGGAAGCAAGATTAGGGGAACTTCAGCAAGATTAATTAGCAGCCAGATTACAGGCAATATCAGTAGCATGTTTAGCAGCATGTTTAGTAGCAGATGAGTAATGGCAATGTGTCAGTGTGCTTGGACGGTCACATTTCTTCACAGGCGAGTCACTTCTTCGGCCTTCCTGACCCGATCGCGCTGTTGGTCGTGCTGGTCGTAGCGGCCGTGATGGGCTACGGCGCCAAGAGCAGCACCAACCTGAATCTCGTCTTCACCACCATCAATCTGTCCGTGATCGCGTTTGTTATCGTGGTCGGCGCCACGTTCGCCGATTTCCACCGATGGGTTCCGTTCAATGAGCCGAATAAAGGTGATTGGTTGTTGATAAAACTCGTTTTTTTTGACAAAGTCCTCGTCTAAAGAGAGTGCACGTTCTGTTACAAGCACAGTATTGTTGCACCGTCCACAAGCAAACTCGCACGCACGTACACGCGCGCTGTTGTTTTGTCGTATGTGTGCGTGCGTGTTTGTGTGTGTGTGACTGTGCAGTCTTCAGACTAGGCTTTTTTGAACAAAAAAACAGAGGTTCCATCAGATGCAAAATAATCAACGCAGGTTTCATGCCGTATGGATTCAGCGGCGTACTGGCCGGTGCTGCGAGCTGCTTCTTTGCCTACATCGGTTTTGACGGATTAAGCACAGCTGCGGAAGAAGCAAAAAGTTGGTGATTGCGAAGGTTCTTGCATTCAAAGAATTCTATTGATTTGTGTAGTCGTCTTATTTCGAGAACCTGTCTGACGTCATATGCCCGAACAAATGCGCCTGTCATGCGCACAGCACAACTCGAGCTTTCAATCTGGCCCACTATATTTCACTCGAAAAGCAAACAAGTGAAGAGACACGTTCGAAGAAACTGACGATACACCTTTGCAACAGATCCAAGCCGCAGTATTCCGCTGGCGACGTTCGTGTCAATGTCGATTGTTACATCGTGCTACATTCTGATGGCTGCATCGCTGACGTTGATGATCAACTACACCGACGTCCATCCCACTAGTGCTTTTTCGGATGCATTTGAACAGGTCGGCAAGTGCTTTGTCATTTGTCGACTGTTTGACTTTGCTCAGTAGGCAAAATTCCAGTTTGAAGACATTTGCTCCCGGTCAACACACAGTGATCTTGCACAGTCATAGTGATCAAACATACCACTCACACGATAGTTGTGCGCGTGTCATTGTTTGTGTGCGTATGTGTGTGTCACCCTCGTGGCCTGGGTTACACTGTTGTCTGTGCGTTCCGGGCGATCGAGCCCCGCCGAGGGGTGTATAGGCATCATTTAATGACAGAGAAAACTCGACGGCGTTCTGTGTTTTCTGGGTTAGCCCTGGCTAAAAACATCGCCTAAAATCACTGTTCGTTGCGTTTGTTTCTGACTGTGCAACATTACTGTGTCATGATAAGACCAAGAGTGCAGTGTCTTCATACTAGCCGTTTTTCACACATGTGCATTTTCAGCGCGGCGTTCTCTGGGCGAAGTACATCGTGGCGGTTGGGGCGCTCAGCGGCATGACGACCAGTCTGTGCGGCTCGATGTTTGCGCTGCCGCGGTGCGTCTACGCGATGGCGAAGGACGGACTGATCTTCAAGCAGCTTGCCACTATCCATCCGAACACACAGGTGTGCTCATGTTGTGACTGATTGATTTTTTGCCAGCAGTGAACTTCATGTTGCGGTCATATTGTACCGGCGTTGGTTGTTGTTGTTTTTTGTCGCCACTGCGGAATATTGTGTGACGGTGTTATGGCACTGTGGTGGGTGTGCCGCCATGTGGAGGTGCATTGTTATTTGCGAGCAGTTTTGTGCACCGCCATATGGCGACAACCCACCACCACCTCGGTGTTCAACCATACATCGTCGCACGGGTATGGTTTACGATACCGTATTATCCCTATTAAACCCCCCCCCGCCATTAATCCCCCCACCAATAAACCCCCACCCCCACGACAAGTTTCCGAATAATCCCCCCCCCCCCACAAATAATCCCCCATGGGGGATAAATGGAAACCTGTTTGAAACACATTCCCAGCGAATTCAGTGGCTGGTTGCAGTGATAACCCCTGGGCTCTGATTACGTATCTATCTACCGTATTACCCCCCTTACACCCCCCCCCCACCATTAATCCCCCCACCAATAAACCCCCACCCCCCCGACCAGTTTCCGAATAATCCCCCCCACAAATAATCCCCCATGGGGGTTAATTGGAAACCTGTTTGAAACACATTCCCAGCGAATTCAGTGGCTGGTTGCAGTGAAAATGATAAAATTGTGCTACCAAAGGCCCCAAATGGATGAGTTAATGGTAATTTCATTACAAAAGGCTGTTGTAAAAGGAAATTTCTATGTATAGTCGTCCTGGATAATTTGTAGTATTAGCTGATTGGCTGGTGGTTTTGCCTGAATGTCAAGTTCAAAAAAGAAATTTTATCTTTTTTATGGTTTTTTTGATTTTTGATGTGCGAGCATTTGTGAAAGCGAACAGTTGGAATTTGAGTTGGAAAATTCGTGTGAAATCTTTTTCATGATTTGGGAGGCGCAGAAAAATAAAAAGCAGCAGTTTTTATGGCGGATTTTTTGTTTTTGAAAAAAAATAACGACGGCGACCAAGCTCCAGCTCCAGAGTCCAGGCATCGTACTTTTCCTTTTATCCTGGAAAATTTGTGTGTGGCTGTGGCTATGGAGCAAATTTCCCAGCACATGAACATATATGTGAGGGATTTGGGTCTGCGCCGCGGCGCGAGAGGGGGGGGGGGGGCGCCGGATGCAATTGGTGGATGTGGTCCGTGGAAACGGAGGACGGCAATCAAAAATTTGAAAAACATCACTTTGAAAATTTCAAAAAAATTGAAGAGCCAAGAAAATAAAAAAAAAATTCTACCCCAGGCCCCAACGCCCATCCCAACCCGTCACCCTGAAGCAAACAACTCTGAGCCTTTCAACCCTTCCCCCCCCAACGTGTGCATCTCGCCTAGGGTTAGGGGCTTTGAAAAAAAATTTTTTTTTCGTTTTTTTTTAATTTTTCTTCTACTTTGCTCTGAAAATTCGATTTATGGCATAATTTTTTGAAAGTTCAAACCAAATTTTCCTCCCAACTTCTTTGTGTGCTTAGGTACATGTCATTATTTGGTCATTTTGACCGACGTACTCCATGTTTTTCGATTTGGATGACTTCTAGAGTCAATTTTTAGCGTTGAAATGACTTAACTGAATTGAAATACCGTTTCAGAAATCGTTTTCTTGCAACTTAGAACATGTTTTTTCAGTCGGTAGGCCATGAGATGAACATGATATTTTGTTGATTGGCGTATGTTATAGGTCTACAATGGAGTTGTGCGATATATTGTTAAACAATTGGAGCGGAGATGTTGGTTAATACCACATCACACGACCGTTTTTCAGATACCCGATAACATGGCCACATGTTAAAACTTGTGTTAAGCTAAACTAACGTGTTAAACTTGCGTCTGTCAGTTGCCCGCAACGTGATCGCGAAATCATGGTACGTGTTTTCGATACGATGATTTGAAGAGTGGGCTCTCGCCATGTGGCAGATAGCATAGCTGGTTGAACCTGAAAGTAAGTGTCTTGGGGGGGGGGCGACCGGGTCGACAGGGGTTGCCGACTTAGCTACAGCAAACATGAATTTTTGAACACAGTCAAATTTTGGTAATTTTCTAAAGAGGAACAACTAAGAACGGTTCAATATTCAAGTACACGTCGAAAATTGTCCTGTTTTACTGTTGAAGATGCAACTTTCCCTCTATGAAATGGACATAATTTCAATAAAACACGATTTTCGCTCTTATAGTTTTCCGGATCGTTCTGAAAATAGTCTAGATAAACTCAGCTTGACGAGACGCTTCGAACAAACCTAACTTGTAAAAAAAAATTAAAAAAAAAAATTTTTTTTTTTAATTTAAAAAAAAATCCGGATTTTTTTCCCCTAACCCTAATCTCGCCCATAGTTGTTCTTGGGGGGGCTGGGGGGGGGCGCCCCCCCCAAAAATTAGCGTTTTAGCTATTTATCTATCAAATTTCAAAATTTTGACCGCCCCCCCCCAAAGTCACATGCCCCCCCCCGCGGCCCCCCCGCAAAATTTTCCAGCTATCTACGATCTGGAAAATTTGCTCCAGCTATCAATATCGGCCCCCCCAACCCCTCGGCTCTGGAACAACTATGATCTCGCCCCGCATCTGGCATCGCCACAGTACTTTTTTATGTTTGCAATTTGCTTGTCTGGTCTTTGCGTTGCTTGCATTTTGTTCAATGTTCAATTTTTCAAACTTCGTGGTCAAAAATAACAATTTTTCGTTTGACTGATAAAATGTAAAATTATATTTTTGAAAAAAACGGTGCAGTGAACTGTGTCGAACTGAACTGGTGAAGCATCATTTTGCAGAAGCTTTTGTGGCAAGGATCAAGTGAAATACGATGAAGACAAGGTGACTGCTAAACCAAGTGCAGAAGCAGACTGACTGACGACGTTGTCAATTTGAAACGGCAACTGATGAAATGTTATTTTTCAAACGCCATCAGCTACCGGTTTCACTTTGCAGTTCTGCAAATCTCGACCCCTCATCGGGGTCAGCTATTCGGCCTCCTTGCGACCGTCCCCCCCCCCCACTCCCCACACCTACACGGTCACTGCCCAAGCCCAGTCGTTGCTTTCAATTTATTAAACGTGCTGCCCAGGAAACCAATAAAAGCAAAATTGATTTGATTTGAAACAAAAAATTGGGTAGCAGTGGGGAGCAAAAAATAGCAAATTTGGTACGTTGTGTCCCGAATATTGGTGGTCCTCAGTTTGATCAGCGGCCAGCATCGTTTCAGCCGTGCGCACCACCGGCAGCACCCACGGTTTGCCTCTTCCGTTCAGCACGCTGAATTTGGAAATTCATTTTGAGTCATCATTGGCAATGATGAGAACACGGGCACAGAAGTTAACGTTTAAGAACCAACGCGAAAAATCATGCTTTGTGTGTTTGGTGTTTTCGTGGTCGATTGAAAAAGCGACGATACTGACCGCCGAGGCTGAGGTTCACTTTGTTTGGATCGGTGCAGTCCGTCTGCATGTTCGACACGTGGAACACCTCGATCGACGGTGCCACTTCCAGTCCCGCGCAACGCGACATCATTGATTGATTCGTTCATCTGATCTGTTTGTTGCTCACGTGATCGAACAGAAACTGACCGTGCTGCGCTGAACGTTGGTGAAAAATTACCACATCATAGTTGTTCTGGGAGAGGGGGGCTGGGCTGGGGGCGGCCGCCCACTAGGGTTGTTAAACAAAATTTTTTTTCAAATTAAAAAATGACCACCGTGAGGGGGATGCGATCCCGTGTTTTCTCGCGGAGAGGGGTGGGGTCTAGTACCCGTGTCGAGGTAAAGGGGGGATACACGGGCAGGATTTTTGGCTGAGGGGGGTAGGTGGACCCCCTCCCGCACTTTCGCTACTGCCCGTGCCGAATTCAAAAACAGACGGCTGAATGGGCCTTTAAAGACTCAGCCTGGACCATCTGACCAAAAATAAACCAATCACTGTTCCAGCAGCAGTGCAGTAGCCGGTGACATCAAACTGTGCGCGAGTTGTTGTTGTTGCTGTATCTCATTGGTGAATGGTGGCAATGGTCAATCTCACAGGCGGCGTGGAACGGCCGCCGGTTGTTCTTCCGTTGATTTTTCCATTTCAGTTTCGGCCACCTTCTTTTTCTGCCATCTTGCTTGTCGTCCTTTTTCCGGTTTCACAATGACAGAAAAGCTGTGACAGTTTACCAGATCGAACTGGGAGTGTGCGTGCACTTGGGGGAGCGGTGGGGGGGGGGGGGTCGGTCCTCGGTCGGTCGGCGCCGTCCCCCCCCCCCTTACACGGCCCCTCGCAACGTTGCTTTCGACTTCGAGGGCTTCGACAACGTATTTTGCAACCATCTGTCTCTTTTCAAGTTTTTGACTGCCCCGCCACATTTCGCCACGTGCCACGTCCGCTACCGCCTGCGTCCGCTTGCACCCCCACCCCACGCGCCGCGGCGTGGCCCCAAACTTTCTCACAAATATGTTCATGTGTCTGCAAATTTTGCTCCACAGCCATTCACAAATTTTCAAGGATGAGCAGCGAAGAAAAACGTTCTGGACTTTGGAGCCTGGTCGCCGCTGCCGTCGTCCTTGCAAAAACAAAAAATCCGCCATAAAAACTGCTGCTTTTTATTTTTCTGCGCCTCTCAAATCATGAAAAAGATTTCACACGAATTTTCCAACTCAAATTCCAACTGTTCGCTTTCACAAATGCTCGCACATCAAAAATCAAAAAACCATAAAAAAGATAAAATTTCTTTTTTGAACTTGACATTCAGGCAAAACCACCAGCCAATCAGCTAATACTACAAATTATCCAGGACGACTATAGAGTAGAAGTTTCTGCGACTTTTTTGCTTGCCATGCAAGGTATTTTTGCCATTTTACAATAAACCCTCACCCCTAGAATTTGTTTGTAAATAAAGCCCCCCCCCCCACCACTAATCCCCCCCAGCCCCACCAATAAACCCCCACCCCTAAAAGTCGCTGACGTATTAATCCCCCATGGGGGTTTATTGGGGTAATACGGTAGTTGTTTGAAAGAACAATCTATTATATTTTCTTTTGGATTTAGAGACTCAATGCACGCATAGACAGGGTAAACAGTTCAATTTGAATTGCCACATACATGTACAGATTGAAACCAGTTCCCTGTCCGACGCCGGCAAGCGCATTCAGTCGTGGAACCATAAAAAAATTACCTACCTATTTTAACGTCAATCATAACATGCAGGTGCCAACATTCGCCGTCGTCGTGTTCGGTGCCCTAACGTCGGTCATCGCGTTGCTGTTCAACATCGAGACATTGGTCGAATTTCTGTCCATCGGCACTCTCTCTGCGTATTCCATCGTCAGCGGCTCAGTCGTGATTCTGCGCTACCGACCGAACGCCACGACCGGCGTCGACAGGGAAACGGAGGCGCTGGCGAAAACTCCGACCTCGGAGCATGGTTCGGCGTTTTTGTTGGTTGTAATTTTTTGTGGTTTCAAATTCGCGTGTGAGCTCAGAAACACCCAGCCACGTGTGTCATTCTGCGACTGTTTACAGTCGAATTCTAAATTACTGGCACTCAGCTGCTTGGTTGGCGATCACGTGATGCATGTGCTTTCTCTGCTGGACAGACTCCGCCCCCACAACTTATAATGCCTGTACGCGATCGCCAAGCAGTCAGCTGATTTGGCTGTAATTTAGATATCGACTGTAGTTCGGATGTATGCACGACGGAGCGTCTTGTGAGTCGAAAGGCCGTGCCACGAGAGGGGGCAGCCTCTTGTGCATCATGAAAGTGGCCAAATTTCGTGTTTTGGTGTTACAAAGCAAACGTTTTGCAACACGACATTTCTACAGTGACACATTTTTTTACACGAACACCACGCAGTTTGTTTCGTCTTTACAAAGCACGCACATTCAGGAGACATATCAGACAGTGCGCACCTGATGAGCAGCGACTTGGTCGGTCAGCCGAAGCCGATGTTGCTTTCAGTCGCCTTCCTTCGCCCGCTGATTTGCCGATTCGACGCTGGCGAACTGGTCGCTTGGGCGGTTGGCGGAATCGCCATTTGGTGAGTCGTGTTACTCTGATTACATTCACTACTCCGAAAGTGCTAGTTTGAAGACAGCGCACTCTCGATTATAACTCGGTAATGTTGCTTGGTTGGAAACAAACACACTGGCACAGCGTGACACGCGCTGCTGCTGTGACATTGTGCAGCACCCTGTCTGTTGCGCTGCAACCCAGTGGTCTGTGCTGTATTAAGAAAAAAGTGCAACGTCTTCAGACTAGGACTTCGAAGACGGCAGAAGCGATCAGTGATCATTTTAAAATTTCTCCTTCATGGATTCATTTCAGTTTCCTACTGTTCGGAGTTTCATATCGATCAGCCGACCAGCTCGGCGATGCCGGCGCCGCCGCGCTGTCGTTGTTGTTCCTGTTACTTGCGGCTGGATGCTTCCTGCTCGTGATTGGTCACCACCAAAGTAACGCAGATTTGCGCTTCAAAGTTGGTGGTGTCCGTTTTCACTGATTATTATTAAAAAGCAAAGGCATTTGAATGTTTACTTATCCGAAACAATCAAAAGACAACGCGAATTTTTACAGAAAATCAAAAAGCGATCCGGTCTTTCAGGTTCCTCTCGTTCCGGTGATCCCGTTGGCAAGCATCTTCGTGAACATTCAACTGATGCTCCACTTGAATCCAATCACCTGGGTCAGACTGATCGTTTGGCTTAGTATTGGTACGTTCGTTGCTTTGTTGAAAGAGTTGAATGTGATGTGAAGTTGAGAAAACTTGATTTTTTCTTCCTTATCAGGTTTCGCCATCTACTTCTTCTACGGCTTGAAACACAGCGTCGAAAACGTCGAGAACGATTTCGAGCCAAAGACCTACGATACCATGGGCTCGTCGCCAGGCTTGCCAAAAGTTCCAGATGCCGCAGACCCGGCAGTTTCGATTGAGCACCCACAGCCGCCGACTAAGGAATGAATGAAATTAGCTCGGACTAGGAATGGAATGACAATATCATAGTCAAAATATATGAGATAGGAATCATATCAATTGTAGAGAAAGCATTTTTCAAATTTTCAACAATCATTGCCAACTCCCTGTCGCAAAAAATCAAGAGTTTCTTTCTGTAGATTAAACAAGGCCGATATTGTAGTCGTTTAGACAATAATAGATAATGATTTTGTAAAATGATGTCCAAACAATTTCTTTTCTATTTTTTTCAAACTTAGTCTTCCATCTGTCGCTTGCACAACTGCTTCAGACTTCTTTTAGGAATTGACATTATTCAAAACTTTATTTCCGACAAAACAATTGATTTCCATTGTGTAGGTGGTGGTGATATACTAGCTTACTATGTAGGTAGACATTTTTTGATCTCTGTGGTTGTTGATTTTGTTGATCGTTGATCTCATTGTCGGTGTGAAGATTTATTGTCAAAATCAAACGCTAAGTTTTTTTGGTTCCTTTGCCCTTACATCAAAAAAATCCTGTCGCTTCTCATACGAGTATAATGTTTGACCATTAATTATTGTAATGTATCCGATGAACTGATTTCTTTTGTTTTCAACAGTCTGTGATTTCTTTGTTCTGTTGTGATCTCTTACTATCTTTTTTCACACGCACTGAATCGTGCAAATATTGTTTTTTCGATTAACGTCCCAAGGCTTGCCAAATTTCTGGTTACTGTGCTTTTGTCGCATAATCACTTGGCTCTGAAAATCAAGTGCATACATTGTTTTGCATATGAAGGGAAAAGATCAAAACCACCCGAAAACGATCAAGTAAAATGTTTTGATATCATCGTTATGAGATGTTCACGGATGCTAAACTTCTTTCTATTTGTATATGTTGAGTAACATGAACTTCTAATTTATTACGTGGCTATTTTTGTCCTGTCATCCGTCATACAAGTGAACAATTCATGGCCATTTATCTCGTTAATGTGCGTGGCATGCATTTCAATGCCAGCTGAACTGTAATGCGCGTATAACAAGTCTTACTCTAAATTCTATTGGTTTGCTACTTTTCATCTATGTGAATAAACTAAAAATAACGATAAAAAAATATGTGGCGGCAAGTGTGTATTTTCAAATTGAAAAGGTCGGACGTAAAACTGTTGTTGTTAATACGGGATCTGTGCAGTGTAGCGGAAATGTAGGATTAAAAAAGATCAATCACCAATCAATGTAGAACATATCTTACAGTTAATAAAGTCAACTAGACGGGCAAACCGATCTTAACCTTTCTGCAAGTGCGACCACCAAAACACGCTTTGCAAAACTTGTTCATAATAATTTGCAGTGTGACTATCGTTGTGGCCCCTGTTCTTTTTATGGAAATTTATGGTGATGCCAATACAATCAACATTCGATACGATAAACATGAGCTATTTCGATTATCTTATGTGCTGTTCCAATATTGCAGTTGGTGATTGACCTGCTGTCTGATGACCACCATGTTCAAAACGAAGTTGTTTACTTGACTGAGATTCAGAATGCTTGCTAAATACTTGCTAATAATCGATGCGCCACATTATTCACCGAATACCTAAAACGGACTGATCATGGGTTGGCGACGAACAGAACTCTGTGTCATATTTACGATCTCAGCTTTCGGTCTGTTCAAAAAGTTAAAACTTTTTGAATAAAAAAAGAAATCAGGCCAGCCGCGAGTTGGCTCACAGGACGCTGAGCGGTCCAAACACCGAGGCGGTGTTTCTAAAAAGGATCAGGGGAAGGGGAACTGCAAATGATTGAAAAAAAAACTTTGTTTCTCCCCTTGTATTCAGCGTATCATTCGCGATCAATTCCGTTGAGCGATCCAAAGTTGGCCGATGACGTGCTGAAACTGCACAACCGCTGGACGACTCAAGCATTGGAGGCGATAATTGTTGGCGTGGGACGGAGAATGCTCAGGCAGATACCATCCTGGTAAGGTGAAAACAATAAAATTTAAAAATTGTTTGAATGAAAAAAATAGAACAAATCTTGCAAATTAAGCGGCATTCATGAGTCAGTATTTAGTGACGCGTAGCTGTGTTGAAACATTCCGTCACGAAATACTGTTTCATGAAAATGTTTCGAGTCAAATCAAGGCGTTCACTGAGAGTAAAACTCAACGAACTGTCGAACAACAGTCGGGCTGTTGAGCGACCTAACTAGTGGCTTAACAACTTGGTGAGTAAAGTTACTAATTTGATTGATGAGTAGCTCAACAACTTTCAGTTATGCTGAACAATTTGTTCAGTTTGCAACTCAGTGCCTAAAAAATAAACAGGCGACGCGACCGAATGCTCAAATGCTACGATCGCGCCGGCAACAATGTCCAGCAGCAAGCTAGATGCGTCGTGGAAGCGTTCGACCATCGAATCTCAATCGTTGAACCACCAAAGCAACAGTTTTATCGGGCGACGCTGCTTTACAAACCAAACTATCATCAATCGTCCGCTTCTTTCAAAGTTGCAACTTCAAAAACAACGCCGTCGACGACAAAGAGAACAGCAACCGAAAGCAGAAAGACCACCAGAAAGCTACCAGCGTACATCATTTCAAATCGTCACCGCACTCCGAAACGCCTACGATATCAACACAGGGCGAAGCGCTCCTATCGACTAAACACGCCGGTACGTAAAAAGCAATCGCACCGTCTAACCGATCCACTGCCGCCCTACGAGAAGCCACTGATGTCGCCAGTAAAACCCGCCACAACAATCGACAAGTATCAACTGGCGACGCCGCCGCCGATCCTAGAGGTCGCCTCAAAGTTTCTCGACATTTTCGGCGGTCGAAAAACCTCGGAATCGGACAGTAAAACGCAGCACGCGTGGTATCGCTTCAAGCGACTGCAACGACTGGACGACCGCATGAAACGGGCGCGTCACCATCGCCAGGAGGACGCGTTCACGAGATTGCTGCAACAGCTGAAGAACTCGACGAACGGCCAGCCGTTGTCCGGCGGACTGTTGAACTTGGTCGAGGTGTTCAACGACGAGGCGAAACGTCACAACGTCTCCGGATTCAGTTTGTTTTCGCCGAAATTCCTGTCGCTCGATGCCAGCGTCGACGAGCGCAGCGGCTGGCATCGACTGTTCTCGCCCGATCTGCTCAGTCTGAACGAGGCGTCGCCGATGTCGTTGCACAGTGTTCTCGAGCAGTTGGGCGTCGAACGTCGCAACGACTGGATTCAGTTGATCGTTCGCTCTAGTGGCGCCAATGACGCCGTCGCGAACGTGATCGACTGGATCGACATGGACTTCGACGACAACAACAACAACACCAATTCAAAGACGACGCGAACGGCGACCGCAACGCAACGGCGTCTGCTGGCGCGCGCGCACCTCCGTCTGCTCGAGGCGTGGGCGGCGTTCATGGACACCTTCGAGCAGCAGCAGCTAAACCAGATGAACACCGACGGTTATACGTTCGCCGACGACCACCAGCTGCGCATGTTGTTCGAGCCGTTCGGACCGTACAATCGGTCGTACTTCGAGACGGCCTTCGATCGTTCGGCCGAGAGCGACCGCTCGAAACAGACCGCACTCGAGGACGAACTCCGCCGGATCGCCGCCGGTCGAACGCTTCGGTCGTGGGGCCGCCGTCAGCGCGACGTACTCAGTCCGGGCCTGTTCGGACCGAGCGTCCTCGAGCCGTCCATCTTCGGCCACGCCACCCTCTCGCCGGGCCTGTTTAATCCGGGCGTGCTTTCTCCGACCGCACTCAGTCCGGCGACACTCAGTCCCGACCTGTTCAGTCCGCAGGTGCTCTCGCCGGCCGTCTTGTCGCCGGCCGTTCTGACACCCTACCTGTTTAGTCCGCCGATATTGTCGCCGAACATGCTGAGTCCGAACATTCTCAGTCCGTATCTGTTCAGTCCGGACATTCTGACGCCGGCCGTAATCAGCCCGGCCATACTGTCGTCGCACGGCTTCAGCGGCACCATCTTGAGTCCGTCCGTCTTGAATCCGGACATTCTGTCCGAGCATCTGTTGAACGTGGACATTCTGTCGCCGAGCGTATTGAGCGAAGGACACGGCTAATAACTGGAGATACAATACAGGAGGATTTGAAACAACACACGCCAACAAAGTGAGCAGCATGCTTGTTGTTTCCGGCATTGAAATTGGAATTTTTTCTCATGCGGAAATTTGTTGTTTTCACAGTGGTCAATTTCTACCAATGATCCAAAGACGATGTTAGTGTCTTGACGTGTTTTTTTGGGTCACCTTGTATCATGGAGCGATGCGATTGATTAATGGACGGCACATGACACTGGTTTTCTCTCAGGCGCATACAACATTCCAAACACGAATGATTCAACATAAAAACCAAAATGCTGCTTCTTATTGGATTGCACATCCCAATAACACATTTTTTGGTCTTGCGGTTGTGCAATCAGCTTTTTCTGTCGGTTTGTGCTTTTGGTGACTGTTTTGTCTCCGATTGTTATGGTTTGGCATAAACATTTTGGAACCACGCTGTCTTTAATAAAACAGGGACAAATGTGATATCACAGCTGACGTTACAGCATCTGTCAGCTTTCACCACCTGACATTAAAGGGTTATAAAACTAAATTAATCCACCGCCAGCCAATTCCTTTCAAAACAATTTTATTCATTTTTGCTCTTTCATTCTGTTGAACATTGAATAACAATGTTGCATAAGTTGTACAATAAAGATAGTTGAGAATGAAACAATTTATTTAGCCAGCAAGTGTGCAAGTTTCAACTTTCACGGAATGCATAACAAAACCACAAAAAAACCATTCGGCTCAAATGACAAAAAAACACGAATCAGAACATTCAATGCAAAACTACAAAAGTTGGTCTTGGAACCGAATTCAAATGCCTCCAGCCAGGCAGCCACTGGACTGATTCGTTGTGATTTTTTGCACTTCAGTTCAATACCGAAATTACTGTGTAACAGAGCACAAAAGCAACAAAAAACAGAAAAAAAGCGAATACAGTGGTAGATCTGAAACTGGCTTAGTTTGCTTTTGAAACCGAACAAAAAATCTATAATTTTGCTGAAAACTGAAACGATGAGGTGCAAAATGGTATCAGTGAAATTGCAATTTTCAAACTCAAGCAAAAAAGTGCTCTTCAAAATTATTTATTGAATAATTCCAATATCGGAACTGTGGTTGGTTGAAATAAAAAGACAGAAAAATCCCGTGCCAAAAAGTAACACAAAAAACAGAGTAAGGCAGATCTAAACAACAGAGGGTTTTGATCGGTACAACAAAAAACGATAACGAAACAGATATGTCAAACAAAAACTGACCATTCAATTCAAAACAATGTCTAACATGAGTGAGTGAATAAATAAAATTGTCCGAATCTTTAGTTCTTGGCAGTTTTGATTCAATTGATTACGAAAAAACACACAAAGCAATCGCTCGTTCACTTTTTTTAGCACATTGGAATTTCGATACTGAAAATCAACTTGTGAGAAACGTCCAACGGAAGAGTACAAAATGCAAAACGAGAATTTTGTTGCATGGAACCTTCGTTTTTCGTCGTTAGTTGAGTATTTTCTGTTCTGTATTGCGGTATGAGAAGAATGAACAAAAACGAATCATAAAAACAAAAAATAGCTACCAATCAACCAAAAAATGCGAATGCCCGTGGTAGGAGAAAACCGCTAACCATTGCATGTAAAAATAGGCAAAAACTCCGGAACCTAATTCATTAACAGGATGTTTTCTCAACACAAAACAGTCAATGCGGTTCACTTGAAATCAGTATCATTATCAAACAAGTAGAAGATGCCAATTGCTGAATTGAAAAAGTAGCTCCGGGTCAGCTTTCAGGCCGTTTGAAATGAATCAACAGGGTAAATCGCTTGATTTCCAAAAAGGTTTTTGAATTTGAAAATTTTCAAACAAGCGCCTCGAATGCCAGTTGATCCAAACGAACGGTGAAGCAGGCGGGCTGGTTGGGGGCTGGTTTGAAAAGTTTGTTTTTCAAGCGACGAGACATCCCGTCGCTACAGCAGAGGATTTCGGAAAGAAAAAAAAAAACACGCAGCAAAACAAACACAACGAAATGATAACACGAACTGCCATTCATCAATGCCCACTATGTATGTACAACAACAAGAACAAAAAGGTGGAAACAAGCAAGCAAGGCCACGATTAACACATTTGATCACAAGGTAATCGAGTTGAAGAAGAAGAAAAACCGTTTCTCATTGCGCTTCGAGCAGCACCGAAGGTGTCGAGGTTGCCCTCGGTCCACAGGCAGCGCAGTCCGAATCCGACCATTTCGACTCTTCGCCTAAATGGCCGCCGCTTGCGGTGCTCGCGGGCATCGGTGACGTCATGTTGCTCATCGTGTGCAGACCGCCACTGCTGAGGAAACAACACACACGAGAACAGTTTCGTTGCCGTCACACAGTTTGTATTCAGAGCTGCACGCTTATGATTATGCTTATGCTTATTATGCGCAGTCAACACGATCGAAAAAAACAACAGCATAATCCAGACAGTCAGCTGATTGGCTGGTTACGAGCTGCACTCATTGATCGGTGATTCCAGGTAGCGTCCGCCAATCAGTATGCCAGACTCAAATACGAGATCTCATTTTGACCTGTGTTCGCGCGAAATCCCGTTCACTCAGAAAACACAAGAAGTGACCGGCTTTCTGTAGTGCCCTCCAAACGTCAACTTCCACTCAAAGATAGATGGCATGATTCCAGAGCGCAGAGGCAAAACGCCTCAATCCATCAACACTGCCACAACACAATTCCAGTCGCTCCAAAAACAAACAATCAACAAGCGCGCGCGCCCACCTGCTGTCCTCATTCTGCATCGCATCGCCACCGGTCGTCTGTTGCTGCTGCTGCTCCTGCTCGTCCTCGTCCTCCGAGATCGCCTCCAACTCCAGTTCATCCCTGAGCGCACACTGCAGATGCTCGACACGACGCATGGCCAGCTTCAAATCGGCCAGCGTCGACTGGTGCTCCTGCTCCGTGCGCTCCAGGGCGGTCTCCTGCGAAATTATTCGCAAACAAAACAGTGTGTATTTATCTATTTTTTTCGTGGTTCAGCGACTCAGTGCTCTTTGACGTCAGAGTAGTGCGACGGCATTCTCAGAAGAGGGGTGGCCTCATCAGTGATGTGCCGCTCTTAACCACTTGAGATGAAAAAACTTGTGCACTAGCTTATTCGCAGAACAACCATCCAACAAACAACCACCCCAGCTGACCGACCAGTTCGTGCGCCCGCTGCAACGCCTCTGCCTCTCGTTTCTGCGCGTCAGCCAAGCGCTCAGCGGCGCGTGCAGCGTCCTCCTTCACGCGTCGTTGCAGCTCCGACTGGCGGTCGTAGGCGGCCTTCTCCTTCAGCAGCTCGTTGTTCAGCTCCTCGAGTTGCTCGTTCAGTTGCGCGCACTGGAACATTACAGTAAAAACAATTCAGTACTCACGCATTGGTCACGTCGTTGCAATGCGTCAAATATGAACGCGCGTTTAATTGCATGCTACAGCTAACTCCGTTCAGCGCCATTCAGTGCACATTCACAGATGTCAATGACCAATCATCAGGCGTGAATGAATGGGGTGCCATCAGAATTCATCTCCAGCACATTGCATGGTAGCATCATGCTGGTTATTATGGTCACTGAATGCGTCCAAATAAAAGAAAAAAAACAGCCAACAAACATGAAGGAACCAACGAAAATCGCGTCAAAATCACTCCAAGCTGCTCTACCTGTGCCTCAACGCGCGTCTTCACGGACAGCTCAAAGTCGAGTTTATTCTCCAACTCGCGTATCTTCGTCTCAGCAAGCGTCACTTTGTGTTTGTCGACCATGTGCACCTCCTGCCACTGTGAGCGTTGCTGCGCTTCGTTCGCCTGAGTTTGGTGGTGGATGAGACTCTTGTAGTTGTTCCCGAACTTACAGTAACGCAAGAAAAAGTGGAAAAACACGCGAACCAGCTCTTTCAGTCTCTCATTCTCTCGCTCCAGGTCAGCGATCTGCTGCTGTTGGTCGTTCATCGTGATCGCGTCCACGGATGCCTGGAAAAACAGCATTTTTTTTCTTTTTTCTGATCTGAGATAAGAGTGGACAAAGCCGTGTTTTTAGCATGCACCGGTCACACAAACGTGTGTACAGCATGTACGGCACGTGACGTCACGTAGTCAGGTGGTTTCGACGCTGGCGCTTCCTCGGAGTGCAACCGGCGGCTTCGGTCGCAAACGTCAGCAACTCGCCTTCGCCCCTCCGGAGCGTTGCACTCCGGCAAACAACAACAACAACAACAACAACAACAACAACAACAACAACAACAACAACAACAACAACAACAACAACAACAACAACAACAACAACAACAACAACAACAACAACAACAACAACAACAACAACAACAACAACAACAACAACAACAACAACAACAACAACAACAACAACAACAACAACAACAACAACAACAACAACAACAACAACAACAACAACAACAACAACAACAACAACAACAACAACAACAACAACAACAACAACAACAACAACAACAACAACAACAACAACAACAACAACAACAACAACAACAACAACAACAACAACAACAACAACAACAACAACAACAACAACAACAACAACAACAACAACAACAACAACAACAACAACAACAACAACAACAACAACAACAACAACAACAACAACAACAACAACAACAACAACAACAACAACAACAACAACAACAACAACAACAACAACAACAACAACAACAACAACAACAACAACAACAACAACAACAACAACAACAACAACAACAACAACAACAACAACAACAACAACAACAACAACAACAACAACAACAACAACAACAACAACAACAACAACAACAACAACAACAACAACAACAACAACAACAACAACAACAACAACAACAACAACAACAACAACAACAACAACAACAACAACAACAACAACAACAACAACAACAACAACAACAACAACAACAACAACAACAACAACAACAACAACAACAACAACAACAACAACAACAACAACAACAACAACAACAACAACAACAACAACAACAACAACAACAACAACAACAACAACAACAACAACAACAACAACAACAACAACAACAACAACAACAACAACAACAACAACAACAACAACAACAACAACAACAACAACAACAACAACAACAACAACAACAACAACGTAGTCAGGTCTCATATGATCATCGTATACGGCGGTGATCGTGCCTATGACGTACGTCACTACAAACGGGCCTTCCCAAATCGCTGCAGCCCACTGCAAACCTGTTGCACTTGCGCCTTGTACTTCTTCAGCAGCTCCTGCCATTCGTCGTTCTGTTCGTCGAGCTGTGCGGTCAGCGCGTTCTTCTCCTTCAGCAGGTGCAACGCACGATCCTCGGCCGCCTGTTTCGCCGCGTAGGCGGTCTCCAGCTGCGCACGCACCTCGTCAAGCTCCGCCTCGCAGCGTTGACGCGCCTTCACGGCCGTCAGACGACCGGCATCGGCGTCTTCCAGCTGGAATTGGTGGAATGTTGCGGTGTTTTTGTAGGGGGTCCGTTACCCACTCGTTTGATTTTGTTAAGTTCGCGGTTTTTTCCGCTGAACTTCGGGTCTGGATATAGTGCAGTGTGTTACGACTCGGTAATGTTGCACCACCGTCACAAACACACAGTCACAGGCACACACTCGTTATTACAGCAGCGCGCGAGTGTGTGTGTCAGAGCCTGTGTGTTTGTTTGTGCTTGTGCAACAGAACTGGACTCAAGAAACTCAACAAAGTACAATGTCTTTAGACTAGTACTTTAGTTCATGATGTTGATTAGTTGATCACTTGGCAATGATATCAGCAATCGAACCAGATGAATGCAATCAGCAATCGCTGTATTTGTTAATCATTATTTCAAAGAGCAATAGTCTGTCATCAGAAAACACATGTTGGCATCAGTTGTTTTTAGTTCAGAAGACCGTCGTGTTGTAATTCATCATTTGACAGAGCAATTACCAGACAAGAATCGAACCTTGAATCGTTCGCAAGCCTATCAACAGCGCTATCAGCTGCGCTATGTAACGATTAACATGTATGTAACGTATGTTGCTGTGTAACATGTAACGTAAAGGTATGTAACATGTAACATGTAACGATTCAGCATTCAGTATGTTTCAGTTACTCATCACAAATATGAAATGAGCGAAACAACACGACGCTGTCAAGAACACCGCATTTTTGTGGAAGTTTTTCGAAGCCTGTGCACTCACAACACACGGCCATGTTGGAACCGACAAGCACACTGGCGTGGTACCATGTCGCACGTGTGTGCGTGTGTGTGTGCAACATTACTGTGCTTACAGCCGATTGCACGGTCTTCTCAACAAGACACACCAGAGTGATAGGACTGATGGTGCGTCTCCGTCGCAAGCTGAACTCTTTGGCATCCTAGCAGGTGTGCTCACTGGCATGCACCTCACAGCGGCCGCTAAACGCATGTACCATTTGAGGCAGAGCTCGCCTTGAAAACAGCCATATAAAAACTGCCATGCAGCGTTCGGCGCAAAGCCGAGCTGGTGATGAGTTGCAACACTAGTCAGTCAAAAACAACAACAACAACAACAACAACAACAACAACAACCAGAGCACCTTCCACCGAGACAGACCTGATTCTTGAGCTGTTTCAGCAGTCCCTTGTTCGGCGCGCCCGCCCTGTTCTGTTCCAGCACAGCCTGCGCGTCTTTCAGCAGCGCTTTCGTCCGACGCAGGTCGCGTTTCAATTGAGACTCGAATGAGTCGTCGCTGGAATAAAAGAACGCACGGAAACAGTTGAACGAGCTTCGTGAATGGGATACACCGTTTTTTAATCGAAATCCAGTATTTTCGCCAAAAACCTGCTGTCAGGAAACACAACCGATTTCCACAAAGCAACCGAACTGGATACTCAGAAGACCGTCGTGTTTTGATCCTCATCACGCAACAGTATCATTACAACCAAACAAGCGCCCTCGTAAAACTGAACTGAGCGCAGCTAATGATGAATTCAAAAAAATCACACATTTTTCTGAAACATCAGGTTTCCCGATTTGTCTTCAATTTTGACGAGCAGTTGACTTGGGCTTGCGTTGGAGACCCGCACCGACTTCGCTTGGGCTTACAATCAGACGTGAACATTTTTCCATTTTACCGCAGTTGTTGTCATTGCGACGATTCTGTACCAGTGTGCGAATCAGCGTGCTGCATCTGAATTTTCAAAAAAAAAACTAAAAACCGACCGAATCAATTCGCGCTGATTCGCTTCCTGCAGTCGAATTTCGAGTTCCCGTCGCTGGCGTTGCGCCGACGACTTCTCCTCCTGTTCATCCTCCAGTTGTTGCTCCAGCGCCCGCACGCGGCGTTGCGTCTGAGCGCGCAGCTCCTCCAGTTCGTGCTCTTTCGTTTCGGCGTCACGCGCTTGCGTCTGAATGAGTGAGCGGAAAACTCGTACAAAATTCCTGCATCCATACAAGAAGCCGTCAAAATCGGATGGAAAGAACACGCGTTCAGCGAACCTGTCTGTCGCGCTCTGCTTGCATCTGCAAGCGAACCACGGTCGCCTCGAGCTGCTGCGCGCGACCAGCCAAGTCGTCCAGCTCCGCCTCCTGCTCGGCGCTCTTCTGCTCCAATTCCTGACGCTGGCGACGCAACGAGACGACCTGCAGTTCAGGTTTGTTTATGTCACTCGAATGGAGCAAGCAGTTTTTTTAGACTTTATATGCACACGACGGCTCGGAAAAGTTTGGACCAGACTACTGTGCGACTAGATTTTCAGATGTTGAATTCGCTTCATTAGATTCACAGATTTACAGTTCGTCCGCGCAATTTCTAAAGGGGCATTCATGAAGCCGTATTTGTAGCTATGTTTTCACACAGTTACGCGTCACCAAATACTGCTTTCATGAATGCCGCTGTACTTGCTACCAGTGAAACAGCGTGCAAACCGAAAATCATAAAAAAACGCGCACCTCCGACTCGAGCGCACTGCCGCTGCCGACCGTCTCCGAGAGCGCCGCGATCTCTCTCGTCAGTCGGTCGCTTTTCGCCTTCTGCTCTTCCACCTCGTCTTCGGTTTCCTGAAAAATCGAGAGAGAAAAAACTGAAAACTAAAACTAAAAATGAACACCATTGAAATAAAGCCGTAAAAAGTAAAGAAAAAAAAACAATCACGAATGGTCCGCAAGTTCTCAGAAACACGAAAAGCCCGCTGCTGCATACTCGAAGCTGCTGTTGCGCTAAATACAGTTTCGCGAGTGTCTCCTCGTTTTCGCGCACGTATTTGTCGCGCATTTGACGACACAACACAGTCTCCTCCTTCGCAGCATGCAGTTCACTGTCGAATCTGGACGTTCAACGAAGAGACAACATTTGGAAGGTTAAAGAAAGTGAAGTGTGTGGATGGTGGTGGAGACAACAACACCGACGCTATTCAGGGAATTTTGGTCTGTGATTTTGAAGTGCAGGCAGACTAGGCCTCTAATCTATCATGGCAGTGGTCGCCTGGCCGGCCAATCGTCAATCAGATAGGTTGAGCTTCATGGATTTCCAATCATGCATATCCCTCTCACAAACGAAACAACACCAACACGACAGACAACGAACACACTTTTTCTGCTTCTTCTCCAGCTCCGTGTTGCGCGCGGTCACTTTCTCGACGTGCATGCGCACATCCTGCAGTTCGTCGGTGGCCTTTTGCGCGCGTCGCTTGTACGCCGCCGTCGATTCGGTCAGTTCGGTGATCGTTTTTTCCAACTCCGACACCTGCGGGCGTGCGGGTGGGGTGGAGGGAAACGGAATTAATTTGAGTGTGGAACAAATTTTTTGGTGAACTGTGTGTGTTCTAAAGAAACCTTGAGGGGGTTTCTGCAGAGGGGAGCATACCCGCGCGACGGGCGTAACAGAATAGAATGCGGTGCACAATACCGCAAATGTTCGCCAGAACACTTCACCACGCCGTCGCATGAGTATTCTATTAACACGGGGTGAATTGTGCGTTTCATTCTGTCGATTCTAGTTTTACGAAAAGAGTGACTGTGAATATGGGCATGACGATCTGGTGCTGGGAAGATCCGCTAAATGATTCTGTTTTACATTGCTGTCTTTGTGTGTGTATAACTTTTGTAACAATTTTCCGTTGTTTTTCTCTCCATCGAAGCCAATCCCACCTTCTTCTCGTGCATTCTGGTCTGCTCCTTTGCCTGCTCTTGCGCGTCCAGTTGCAACTGCTGCTGTTGCTTCGTGGCCGCCTCGATGTGCTGCTTCAGTTGTACCACGCGATCGCGGACATCAACTGGAAATTGAAAAAAATGCATGTTCAGAAAAATTTTCTTCGGTTGGTAAAGTCATCGTATGAAGACATTACACTTAATTATAAGACAGTAATGTTGCACAGTGACAAACACACAGGCACACACTGACCGTGCGCTGATTTAGTGTGTGTTTGTTTTGTGCAGTGCAACGTTGCTGTGTTTTCAGCGAGCAAAAGTGTTTGCGACCACGACCTTGGCCTGTTCATTTTTTAACATGGTTCTTTTTTCTTGTTTACAATTTGTCGGTGTCAGTTACGACGCCGCCGTGCAAGCACGGAACAAGTCCAATGAGACTAAGGATTGAAAAAACACATTGAACTGAAACTATTATTTTCTGTTTTGGTTCCGAGCGACACGCAATGCGCGCACGGATAGGCAAACGGTTTTTCATGAATGACGCCGAAATTCGGTACAGTGATACGGCTGTTTTTTGAATTGCGACATAAGAGTGAAACTATTAGTTTCCTTTCGATGTCTGCAAACACAGAATCCAAGAAAATTAATAATAATAAGCAAACGCAGCAAGTCGGAACTCCAACCATCCATCTCCGAGTCGTCATCATCGACGACGGCCGATTTCAGATTCTTGTACTGCATCGCTTCCAGTTCGAGTTTCTGCATTCGCCGCTGCACGGCGCTGCTGCGCGTCTGCGCCTCGGCCAACTGCTTCTCCAGACGAAGCTGCACAAAAAAGTCGTTTTTTGGAAAACTTGGAATTAAAAAATTCAGACGGTTCCAAAACAACCCAAACGAACAAAAAAAATCCCACCAGAATCTCCCCCAAAAATTCCACCCTCAAGCCAATCGTTGCCCCACCTTCTCCGCATTCTCATGCTCCAACGCCTCGGTCGCCTGTCCAGCAGCCGACCTCTCTTCGGCCAGTTCAGAGTTCGCCTGCGCCAGGCGGGCCTCCAGTTTCTCGCATCGCAGTCGCCACTCGCCGCACTGACGCTCGAACGTGCTGCAGCGCGATCGAAGCTCGTTGATTTCGTACTGCAAATTTTGTGGAAATTTTGTTTTTTTGTTTTCTGGAAGTCACACTTTCTCCGCTTGTTTTTTGTCATTCACCCGTTTGGGTGCATTTTCGAGTTGTTTTGGGGATTCACATCATGTCACCGTGGGCTTGGTTATTGTTGCTTCATGAGCTTGAGAACACAATACCATCACTTGAAGTAAAGTGAAACGAAATGATACGCTTCATCACGCGGTTTGAACGGAACAGGCCTTTGTAGCTATGTTCCAACCCTGATAGGTCACGGAGAACCCGAGATAACCAATCAACGATTTGCATTTGAATTCTCGAAAGCATCATGTGCGCCGAAAAAACTTTACCTCCTAACCTGCACTCGCACATAACCAATTAGCAAGCTTTACACAAACATCACAATGGCTAATATTTCTATCAAAAAACAGCCCAATCATCTACCGCTTGCGACTTCAACTCCTCGTCTGTTCGATTGACGTTCAACAGCGGCAACACGCGCGTATACAGCTTCCACCAGTGCCACGTCTTGACGACCATCCATTTGCTGACGTTCTTCTGGATGCAGCGCATCGCGCGCTCTTGCACCTTGAAAGAAATTCGTGTTCGTTTCATAAAAGTTGGAACACAGATTGCAGGCGAAACACAGGGCGCACAAAGCAACACCACAGTACTCTTTTCAGCCGAACATGCGTGTTTTTATCACAACGACGACACAACACAACACAACACAACACAACACAACACAACACAACACAACACAACACAACACAACACAACACAACACAACACAACACAACACAACACAACACAACACAACACGACACGACACGACACGACACAACACAACACAACACAACACAACACAACACAACACAACACAACACAACACAACACAACACAACACAACACAACACAACACAACACAACACAACACAACACAACACAACACAACACAACACAACACAACACAACCAACCTCTCGCTTGTGCACGTCCTTTTTCGCCAAGTACGCACGACACAGACTCTGCAGTCGGACGACGACGCCGGTCAAAATGAGATTGCGCTTGTCCTCTAGCTCGGACAATAAATCGGAACGCAAGAATATCTGACAACGGGAAATTATGAAGCAAGCTGTATGACAAAAAAACTCACCACTATCAAAGTGTCAAACAGAAGGAAGAAGAAAACAGACAAAAAAGTTCAGTCTGAAAACCAAAACTTGATCCACCAAAAGTGCACACCCTACTGATAGAAACCATCGAATTATCTTGTTCAGAAAGCAAATCTACAGTCAAACAGTAAACCATATACCATCAGCTGTTTCAGTCAACCAAAACGTTCAGAATGCATAAAAAGTGCGTGTGTTTCACAGTTTGACTGTCGTTCTGAGTTTCGTTCGGTTCGCTTAAAATAGCTCAGTTTAGTTTAGCTTGGTTCGATTCGGGACTGATTCGCCAGTCGCTTCAAGGTAGGTTGCATTTTCCAATAAAACCAACCCTCCGCTCACTTGACTCAAGCCAAGCCTATATCTGCTCGGCTCCACCTCGACGTAGTTCAACAGATCAACGACCGCCTGTCTGCTGTTCAACAGCGACTGCTGCGAGCGCGAGTCCTCCGCCAGTAAACAGCCGAAACGACGGTAGAACTCGCCGAATGGCAGGCGCTCGGGAAAGCCTGCAGCACGGAACGTAATAATCGCACTACCATTGAACGGTCGCACTGAAAGCCCGTTGATACCTGACGTATGCACATACGGCACGGCACGGCACGTCACGGCACGTCACTTTAGGTCCCATGTTACTGCATACTACCATTCATACAACCGTATGCATGTACGGCACGTCACGTCACTTTAGGTCCCGTGTTATTGCATACTACCGTTCATACAACCGTATGCATGTACGTCACGGCACGTCACTTTAGGTCCCGTGTTATTGCATACTGCCGTTCATACCTGACGTACGTCGACGTACGTCTGCATACGTCAGGTATAAACGGGCCTTAAAACTGTTGACCACAAAGCTACGTTTATTGGGCACGAGCGGACGGGAACGGAACGAACCAATTTTATTGAATCTGACACCGTCGACGAGCTGCATGCCGCGCATCTGCGTGCGCAGCAGACTGACGTCCAACTGTGGCACGTTGTTGATCGCTGATTGGCTGCTCTGCTCCGCGCTGCTGCCCGCCGATTGGCCAGTTGCGTGGTGCTGCTGTTCAGCGAATCGGCCGCCACGTGCGTCCGGCATCATACAGTGCACAAAGTGAATGTTGCCGATGCGGCGTAACGTCTCGATGATACAGTCCTGGAGGAAAACACGGTTTTTTCTAAAATATTTTTTGTGTGGCATTTCTAATTATCTTATTACGTTTTCTACCTGTCTTCAGCACCCAGCAGTGATTGGCTTCTCAGTGAATGACATTCCAGTTTTGCGAATGACTGAAAAACGTCTGGAAACGCAAGTTAGAAAGCAGTGCAAATAGAAGCGCGCTGATTGGCTGCATGATACGACCAATCAGAACATCCAAATTCAAATGCGACAAAACGATGCGTAAAATTGCCAAATCGCACAAAGAAATTTGGAAACAAAAAAACTGAAGATGTTCTTAGGTGTTTTTCTGTCAAACCACAACTTCACTTCGCATTCAAGTTTTGAGGTTCAACAACACAAGAAATACAAGAAACTTGAGTGAAACTCAAACAAACCAACGCGCGCGTACGCGAATTGAACAAAAGAGTGAATGAAGTTTCTGAAAAATCAGTTTACAAAACTAGACCAACAAGAGCCGAGCTGACCAGTCCGCACGCAACTGGTTAGCCAACGTTTACACAATAGTAACACAATGAAATTACAACAGTCAAACAACAATGTCGGCTTCGGTTTCAGAACAGATTACAGTTTTTTACAACTGAAAAAAACATAACCTGTTCGTGCGCTAAATGACTAGACACTCACAAAAACAAAATGAAATGCTGCAGATCTTCACTTCAACTTCGTTTAAGATGTCAAACTTCAAACAAAAGAGTCTACCTCAACGCTTGTGTTCCACCCACGACAAAACTCTTGAAAACAAAAGCCAAAAAACAAACAATGATGGTTGGTCAAAAGCAATACGTCAATTTCGTTTCCATTTTTTTAAATTTGCCTGAAAATTCACAGTGAAAAAACCACAAACAATCTCAGCTGTTCTGATGATATCAGATACTATTGTTGATAAGCAAAAATTGATCAGACTCAAAATTTGCTAACCTCAAAAGTGTGACAACCGCAAAGAATGCACAATAAACAAGGACAAACAAAAAAAACACGAACAAACAAATAACCGCTGAGCAATGATAATGAGAACATTTTATCAAAATTATAAAGTGCGCAGAAATTCGCCCGAACTGAAATGAGCGAACAAAAAACACCAAAACAAACACAAACAAACAAACAGAATTTTGAGAGAAATGTGTGAAAAAAGCCTGTTTTCAAACGCGCACGAGCGAAAAACGTTTTTATGTTGAGTTACAGAAAGATTGCGCTAATGTAACGCGAAAGTTCACTTGAAAACATCCGAGATGAAAAAGGAGCAGTAAAATCAAACGATTTGTGAACGGCGCGCGCTGTTTCGTTGTAACCAATCAGCGGACCAGCTTTAACATTACATTTTTTTTCAAAACTGAAGGCGTAAATTCAGCGATGTTGACTGTATTGGTACAAAAACAAAAAAATGCAAGTCTTTCGCCGCTCAGAGACTTTCAAACAACTTTTCTTAAGAAAGTGCAAAGTTTTCTATTTTAAATTTTACCATCAGCAAAAATGAATCCATTTAGCGACACGTTAACTAAAGTGGGCACAGGGAGGGGAACAAGAACAACAAACACACACACACACACCAGTGAATCCAACCTTAAAAAGCGAAAGTTTTTTTTCACTTCACAGCTGAGCTCCTAGGTTTCACAGGTTCCATAAAATGAAACAACACTGAAAAAAGGCTGTAAAAACGCATAAAAACGAAGGCTTTTTTGCACAAAATGTAAGCAGAGTAAGAGTAATGCATCTGACGGCTGTTCGCATTGCGTCAGTTGGAAGGAACCTGGCGGCATTTTGGCTCGCAGTCTAGACCTTTATTGCAACATAAACTGCTTTTAGATTTTCAATTTATTACACAACAACATGGTGTGCGGTTGGAGTGCGAGAAGTTGCGCATTTGTTTTGGATATTTCGACTTCGCTGAAGTGGAGTGGAGACCAAACAATAGAAACACAGGCACCATCAGAAAGAGCAAATGCGATGGATGACGTAAACAAGTAACTTTCCGAGCATCCATCACAAAATTGGCGAAATAATCGCGGAAATCCACATTTGAATAGCCGTTCCGCATCAAGCATATGAAAGCAGACTTTTAACGTCAGCAAGCAAGCGAATAATTGAGTCGCAGAACAAAAATAAAAAGAGATACTACCCAATTACCGCGCACAGTTATAAAAAAACACATCAAACGATCAACTACCATCTTTTATTTGGTCTCGAGACTCAATGCGCGCATAGACAGGCAAACAGTTTGATGCATGACGCGGGATTTCAACAATGGCACAAAGTGATTCGAGTCACTTAGGCGACTTTGAATTGCCACATAAACATTGAAACTAGTTTCCTTTCAGGTCTGCAAACTCATTGAGACGCGGAACTAAAAAAAATTGACAGTAAACAGCTGCACACAACAAGCACAAAGCACCACTTGGAGCGCAACCGACCATTTGCACTTTCGCCATGGCGCAGTAGCTTTTGCGTTTGAGCGCTTGCGGATTATTGAGCGCCTTCAGCACGGTGGTCGCACGACGCAACGAGCCTGTGGACTGTGCGCCCAAGGCGGGCGCAAAGCCGGCGATTACGCCAGCGCGCAGCGTCAAATACGCGCTCGCGAGGTCCGATCTGGAATCAGTGTTGCGTGTTTATATCAATTGGTGAAGCGGACTTTTCATGGTCATTCGTTCGTTTATCACATTAATCAAACGTCCGCTTTTGACTCGGTTGATTTTCACCAAACGTGAATTCATTCGACTGTTAATTGGTTGAGTCGCATCAGACAAGTCCTCGACCATAAACTGGAGAGCTTGAAAGCCAATCAGCCAACAGGCGCACAACTCAGCTGTTTGTGAACAACATAAAATCAACCACAGGTGGTGATAATGTGTCAGAAACAGGACGAACTGCACTATTTTCCTATACATCAACCAAGAGCAGTGATGACAGGTTCTCTGCAGTTTCGGCCCGGCCAGCGGCCGATGCAAAAATTCTGTAAACTCTTTCCATGCAATAAATGAGGCGTCTGCTGACTTTCGCGAGTCCTGCAACAGCGGCAACACGGCCCTCGTGACCGGACTCTCCTGCGCCTGGCGAATCCAGCCGACCACGCTGTACGACACCGGCGCACTGCCGAGCAGATGCTTCAGCACGAAATGATTGTAGTACGCGCTCTTCTTCAGTAGCGTTGACGCTGCTGTAAACGAGAGCGAGCGGGAACAAGTGCTTTTCATTTTGCTAGATTGACCGAAGTGGCTAGGCTATTGCCGAACGGAATGGCCAGCTGATCACCGTTTCGCATTTTCGGCTTTTCAAACTCTGGCAAGCGCAAATGATCACAAATCAAACAGAACACCAGACGATTGGCTGGGTGGTACTAAATTTCACAATAAATGAACGCAGCGGTTAAACAATAGAAAATGCAGCGGTTCAAAAGCGCCACCATACTAACGTCTGTCCGCATTCGCGCCGTAATGCACAAACACTCGTTCCAAGAACGACTCATCCGTGGCGCCAGGGAATATCGATTCCTCGTCCAGTAGCCACAATAAACCGCGGCGCTCTTGACTGCGCAGCTGAATGTTTGCGGTGTGCACCTGAGAAGACGCATTTCATTCATACGATGTGTTTTCTTGATTGGGCGGATTTATGTGATGGGTTATTTTGCAAAACTGTTCGTTCATTGTTAAAAAATTAGAGAACTGATTGTCTTATTTTTATTGGGTCACGTTGATTGGTAGCATGTTAGCAATCAGCGAACCCGAGAAAATGGATACATCAAACGTCATTGTTAGACGGATTTGAGGGCATTTTTATGAGCCAAAAAACTTACTGTCTGCCTAAAAACAAAGATCACACAACATAACTGAAAAAAATTAACAAAACCATTGTCACACAAACTCACACACAAAACTGCTGAGGATTTCATGAGACGTAAAACCAATTTCACCCCAAAATCTATAACCAAAAAACCACCTTTCTCATAGCGAAAACCCAAAACAAGCCACACCAGTTCCTGTTTCGACGGTTTATCCATGACATCGACGATCTGCTGCGGCGACACGGTCGGCTCCTCCAGCTCAACATCAGCCTGCTCCTGGCGGTACAGCTCAAGCGGGTCGGCGAACACGCAACGATAGTACAACTGGTGGAGGCGTTCGTTGGCGTAGTTGAAGCAGAAGTCGGAGAGGCTGCCCGATTTGCGGCCGGTGGCGGACGGACGGGCCTGAGTGGACGTTTGCTGCGACGTTGCTGCGCCGTTCTGGAAGCCGGGACAGTCGACGAGCGTGATCGATGTTAGCGTGCGGTAGTTGGACGCGAGCGAGCTGCAGGAAACCGTTGCGAGCGGGTTTTTTTTGGGTGGTGCAACGGTGACACGGTTTGTTACACGAGTCCTTGGCTGAGTAAAGTGCGCTCGGTTAGCATAACACAATGTTGCACAAACAAGGAGCTTCGCACCCATACATGCTGCTGACACGCGCGCTTTCAGCGATTGCATCCGTAAAAATTGTGAAATTTGCCAAATGTAGATATTACAAAAAAAATGAAAAACCAAAAAAAGCCAGTCAGAAAGAATAATGGGCAGTGCCGCAGTTCGACGAATTTTAATTCAAACTAAAGCCTACCGATTGATAAAAGAGATGACCAAATTGAAGCACTGCTGGTAAAGGCCGACAATGAATGCCTGCAGCGCGTCAGGACCGTCGCCCATGCGATCCGTGATGTTCGACTTTGCGTCCAATTGAAGGCGAAAGTTCAACTTTGATGGCTTCATTGGTGAACTGAAAAGTGGACATTCAAAATTCGAAATATTTTGATTGAATTTTGAGTTCGTCCTAGGGTGTTTACAAATTCGAGTCAAGGCCATTTTTGTTTCTGAACCAGTTCGAATGGACCAAATTTCCACTGGTCAGCTGCACTCGCTCCCGGATGCATGACAGCGACAAAAAACGTGCAAAACGACAATCAAAAAACAATAAAAAACCAAAAAAACTCACGGCTTCGCCTGTTTTGCGCCGGCGGTCGATTTCTTCTCCTGTTCAGCGGTGTGCATTGCTGCTGCACTGACAGAGCCGGCTGTTTGGAAGATCACTTTATATAGTTGCTCATACGGCACACCCAAAAGGTCGGCCGCTGCTTGAGCATTGCTGGCTCTTAAGAATTGCGACCTCGACGCCGGCAGTCCGGGGGTCGCCTGCGCGGCGCCCAGATGCAGAATGGCACCGAGCGTCTGGAAGAGAACGCAGCGCTCTTCGGGCGTGATGGCTGAAACAGAATCGTGATTGGCGGTTTTTTTTGGAAAGCAGCTCGACGTGGTTGTTTCGACATTCGTTCAGTATAAAGTGCAACAGAAGAACGCGAACTGGCTTCGAATTTGTTGATGAATGATAAAAATTCAAACAATTTGAATAGACTGAAATGAAATTGAAATCGAAACCACAACACTGGTGTTCCAAAATCTCATAGGATGCTGAGTACGAAACCTCCCAATCAAACAAAACCATCTTTATCAACAATTTGATCTTGACCTGCAGAGCTTCCGAAACTAATTTTCACCTCTACAACCAATCAAAACTGGATAAAACAAACAATAGTAAGTAGTGAGCGAACATGTGTGTCATCATTCATATGGAAGCTGCAGACAAAAAAAAACAAAAAAGACAGCAATGTGATTAGTGCCCCCAAGCCCCCCCCCCCCGTCTTACCCAACGTCTTCATCGCTTGCACCAGTTGCGCGAACAGCCTAGCGTCCACCGCAGCCTGTTGTCCATCACTCGCACCGACATACGTCACCGGCAACAGCATCGCCGTGTCCTCGATGTTGTGCAACTGCAACGCCTGCCGGAGTGCGCCGTCGTCGCAGTGCCACAATTGGTGCAACACGTGAAAGTTGCTCTCCGTCTCGCCACGACGCACCACACGCTGCGACTCGAGCAGTAGCGCCTGAGATGCGATTGTAAATTGTGATTTGAGAAAAGTTTTGAACGTGTTTTTCTCTCTCTCTCGGGAATTGTCGTTTTTTGGCGGCTGTGCACTATTCGGCTATGGATCTCCCCGTGTCACACGTTTTATAAAGTTTTATCGGAGTTATTTGTTTTTCGCGGAATAAAATGAATGGAGAGATGGGCAGATTGATCGACTAGCAGAGCTGAGAGGAAACAAGCAGCGCAGGGTGGAGAAAAGACCTATCAATGAAAGAGTTCTGCTTGGCCAGTCAAATAGACCAACTTGAAAAACTCCTACAAAGTTGGTGCAAAGCTTCAGTCTGCAGAAGAAATTCAAATTGTTTCGCTAATACCAAATTATCATGACACATTTCTTCAATTGCGTCAACCAATCAATTTCCCATATCCAACTCCAATACAGCCTGATACCGATGCCTACCTGTACGCTAGCAGCCGATATCAAGCTCATATGGTCAAAGTCCAACGTGAACAGAGTCGCAAATCGACTGGCGTTACGATTCGACGGCGTTGCACAGCAGCCGAATGCGTCCAGCACACTGAACACCGCGCGTAGTTTGTCGACTGAAAAAAAATTCCTTTTTTCTTTTACTTTTGAAAGTTTTACTTTCATCAACCACGAACCCAGAAAAAGCCAGAAGGAAAAAAACGCACGAGTGATGTGCTTGTTGGTGGTGCCAGCGACCATGCACCAGTACGAGAGCAGATGTCTCATCTGCGTGGTCTTGCCAGCGCCACTGTAGCCGGACAGAACAGCCGCCTGCGAGCGACCAGTGCACTGCGTCTGTCGGTACAACTGCTGCGCAACGGCGTAAATGTGCGGCGGCATTGACGCGCGACGCCCACCTGGCAGAGAGAGACGAGCACACTCGCATTTGGTTGCAGCGGCATTCATGAAGCAGCATTTAGTGACGCGCTGCTGTGCGGAAGCATAGCTACGCGGTCGCTAAATGCTGCGTCATGAATGACACTTTAGTGATTTTTGAAGAGGAGTGAAACAAAACCAGTGAACCAAACACTGAAACAGAACAGCAAAGTGTTGAAGAATACTCGCCCAGCAAATGATAAAATTGTCGACGATTTTTTTTAACTGTCGACCTGAACTGGATCATGACATCAATAGGTGTCAATGTCACTAGTGTCATTGAACACTGAAAAATTTTGTTTTTTTTTCTCTCTCTCGCAATTTCTGACATTCGACATCCATTGATATCATGGACCACTTCAGAAATATCGAGCATTTGCAACTTGAGAACTGCAGACTGGCGAATGTGGTTTTTTGGTACTTTGCTGTTGTGTTTCTGTTGGTTTACTGGTTTGTTTACTCGACTGAGGAGATTGCGCAGAAACAACGATAATGGTCTGATCATAATAGTGGCCTGAATTGATTCAATGTTTTCGGTACTCCACACATCCGAGTGTACTGCGAATTCGCCACATGACACTGACTAAACCAATCAGCATTTTTGCAGCCCGATAAACACGGCTGCAAACAAAAAAAAATCGGCGGTGTTCATACATTATCGCTCAATTTGTCATTCATCACCTATAAACCATACCAGAAAGGCGACAAATACGAAAAAACCTTTTCTGTCGAATTTCTCGTTCATATTACTAGACTGGAAAAAGCTTAACAACGGCAAAAAACAAATAATCAACACGAAATACCCTTGAAAACCGGCAAGAACTTCTCGCTGTAGAAACTGGACGGCACAATGGGGTTGATGATGACGGTGCTCTGCGTTCCGGCGTTCGTGTGTATCAGATTGCAGCCGAATCGTTGGCGCAACAGATGCAGCACGGAGCTCTCGTTCAGGTAGACGAGACTCGCGATGTCCTCGACGCGATCGAGCTCCGGTGGGTTCGCCTGGAGTTTGTGTTCCTTTTTGTTCGTGAGAGAACAATCAGCCTCGTGGTTAGAATCGATGCAGTTATACTGCACACCGAAACGCTGAACACGTGGTTAGAGGCCGTGTTCGGCATCTGATGTCGGCCACGGTGAGATACAGAGCGACCCCCAAACAAATCGGCTAGATTTGTGGGTTTTAGAGCCAGTTGCAAATGCCTGGTGCTTTGTTCATCGCTGACAATTCTAGATGTGTTTTTTCGGCACGAGTGGTGTGATTTCAGTCAATTTTGCCATTCCCATTCCATTACCAAGCCACTGGAGTTAGCCCCTCCAAAAGTCTGGAACTGGCGGAAGGGGGGGGGAGACATCACCCCCCAAAACTGCCCTTAGTCACCTTCTCGACGTCATCCGCGTCGACCAGCATCACCTGGCCGGTGTCGTCGAGTCGTATGCGTACACGACCCTCGGCGGTCTTCCCGTCGGCGGGCAACAGGCGGGCGCCCGCGTACCCGCCGCGGTGCATCAGCCAGACGGCCGGCTCGTCAGACGTCACACCGCCACCATCGGAGCAAGCACTACGGTCGCCAGCGGTGGCCAGCATCGACGAGGTGACGCGTGCCTGCAAGAAATGGATTAGGGTGGGTTGTTGTTGTGAATGGAAGTGTTGCTGAAAGATGGAAATGATCTTTTATTTTGGTCCCGAGCCGAGATTCAATGCGCGCATAATATATAGGTAAACAGTTTCATGCATGACGCGGGAATTCAACATTGGTAAAGTGATCCTAGTCCAATAAATAGGGCCGAAGTCACTCAGGCGACCTTGAATTGCCACATAAAGATGGAAACTAGTTCCATTTCTAAGTCTGCAAACGCACTGAGTCGCAGAACCTAAAAAATTATATCAAAGTGAAACAAAGTTTGCCAACATAATCCAAACCAGAAACCAGAAAAGACTAATTTGAGCAGATAACTATTCAATTTTTTGGAAGCACGCATGGAAACACGGGTATACAGAGCAGCATGATCGTACAATGCCGTATCCGACAGCACACAAATCGGGTTCGATCATTCGAACTCTCTCGAAACTCCTCGTTTGTTATCTCACATTTGGTGAGATACCAAATACCAATACCGCCCTAAACGCGACTCCGCGCCCGAACAACTGATCACCCCCATCGGAGGCCTGGAAAAACCGCCATCAAAATCCGAATCCATTTTCTGTTACTTTTGAACGTGAGCGATCTCTGAATGTCAGCGACTGTTGACCAGCGGAAGACGTCGACGGTGACATCATCGGTATACGACACCCAGACGCCCGTTTCTGAGTTTTCAGGCTGTTCGCGCTGTGTTTCGTCGTCACCACCACTGATCCGTTCAGTTTCTTCGGCGACTGAGGACTGCGTCTGTTCGCCGTTTTCGAATTATTCGACATTTTCTCCGTTGCACTGGCGATCAGCGTCGTCGGTCGACGAACGCATCCGGTTCGTTTCGATGAAGATTTTGTTTCGGAATCCGGTTGTTGTTGTCGTGGTGGTGCGTTGTTCGAAGTGTTTGCCATGGAGCTCATGATCCACTGAATACTATTTTTTTCACAATTCGTCTTCTGTTTGCGCTGCTCGTTATCTTGACAAATGAGACTGGCTGCCAGAAACAAAATCACTCCGTTTTGTTACGTTTGCGCATCAGTTGGGAATACGAAATGGAGATGACCTAAAAAAACCACCATCACTGAATCCAGTTGTAAACATTGAAACGATAATGCGCGCGTCATAAAAAAAAACATACACACGACACGATACTCGTTAAAAACACAAATCGAACCAAAAAACCACCGCTCATGAACAGCCGGCGCAACCGACTGAAAAGGGACAATGATGCTTTCCACAGAATGGCTTTCGCGGAACCACCACGCGAGGAGACAAAATAAATAATACACGCAGCTTCGCCATACGCATGAGCAAAAAGAACAGATCCCACAAGTTTAATAGTCAGTTGAGACAGGTCACGTCAAGCGCCATTCATGGAGGTTGAAGCGCGCTGAAGCGCGCTGACGCGCTTCACTTTGCTACACATTCACGAAGCAAAAAAACAGCGCGCTTCAGCGTGCGTCAGCGCGCTTCAGTTTTGGAGCACATGCGCATTCACGGACGCGCGCGCTGAAGCGCGCTGAAGCGCGCTGACCAGCTTCATCGTGAATGAAGAAATGAAGCTGCGTCAGCCGCTGCGGCTTTTTAGGTTTTTTGCCCATTCACGAACGCGCGCGCTGAAGCGCGCTGACGCGCGCTGAAGTGCGCTATCATGAATGATGAAATGAAGCTGCGTCAGCCGCTGCGGCATTTGATGTCCGGACATCAAATTTGTGTGTGCAAAATCGCTGATTGTTGCTGTCAGTGACAATCTTTCACAAATGTTGCAAGACTTTTTTGTTAAATCATTTAGTACTTTTCTGACAGATTCTGAACAGTATTGTATAGCGTAATTAGTCTCAAAATAAGTGTGACAGTGAGAATACGAATACTCAACAAAGCATAAAAGTAGTGCAAGAAATTTATGTGAAATTTATGTGAATGTACCCGTGCGACGGTGTGGGGTACTGATTTGCGCAGCCCTTAAAACCGGTGTGCAGCCCGCAAGAACAAGCTTTGCTAGCTTTGCTTCATCACACCGGCTGCCTTGCAAACTGCAAAAAGGGCCAAATTCATTCAGAATGCTTTTTTGTACTGTTTTTTATGGTTTCACACCAAAAGTTTTCTGATGTTAGGCGCATATTTATTGAAAAATTGTGAAATGGACTTTCGGAGTGAAGAAAAACTTTGAAAGCTACACCGCAAAATACAGTTTTTTATGAACAATTTTGTACAATTTCTGCATTTTGACTGAACATTCTAGGATGCAATTTGCTTGCACGTTGCTTGCAAATGGTGCATAGTCCTCAAAATGGTGCACAGCCCTCAAAGTGGTGCACAGCCCTCAAAGTGGTGCACAGCCCTCAAAGTGGTGCACAGCCCTCAAAGTGGTGCACAGCCCTCAAAGTGGTGCACAGCCCTCAAAGTGGTGCACAGCCCTCAAAGTGGTGCACAGCCCTCAAAGTGGTGCACAGCCCTCAAAGTGGTGCACAGCCCTCAAAGTGGTGCACAGCCCTCAAAGTGGTGCACAGCCCTCAAACCCGTGTCGAAACAGTGCCGCCGCATAAATTTCTTGCGGCCTGCACGCACACCGGTTTTGAGGGCTGCGCACATCGGTACCCCACACCGTGATGTGAAGTAATTGTTTTCTTCAACTGCGGTTTGGCGTGAAACCTTTTTCCTTTTTTAGCCTTGCCACGGTGTAGAGCATTGCAAAAAAAGTTTCATCAACGGCAGCACATGATTAGTGAATGTTGCACAAATCAAAAGATCAAAACATTCACTGAAACGGCAAAAACAACGAATCGAAGCGGTATATAGTGTGTACTAAACAGCACGTACGGAGACAACACAGACAACAGCACAAAACGATAAAACCGAACGACATTTAATGAACAAACACCTAGAGAGCTTCCCGCCTATCAACGACTATAGTGCAGTGGTAACATGTTGTGCCTGTCAGCTCAGAGGCCAAAGTTCGAAACCCGTCGTAGCCCAGTTGTTTTTATCGTTTTTATCTGTTGGTTTCTTTCACAAACGCAGCACAATAAAACTTACTGTATTCCTCAATTAATTTAATTTTACCACAATTAAATTCATTCCCTTTTTTATCTGCATCTATCACAATTGAAAGCGCAGAAATTATGCAAATACGTTTCATTTTTCAGACAAGCCGCTGCGGCATTTGGGGTCCGGACATCAAAAGCCGCAGCGGCTGACGCAGCTTCATTTCTTCATTCATGATGAAGCTGGTCAGCGCGCTTCAGCGCGCTTCAGCGCGCGCGTTCGTGAATGGACAAAAAACCTAAAAAGCCGCAGCGGCTGACGCAGCTTCATTTCTTCATTCATGATGAAGCTGGTCAGCGCGCTTCAGCGCGCTTCAGCGCGCGCGTTCGTGAATGGGCAAAAAACCTAAAAAGCCGCAGCGGCTGACGCAGCTTCATTTCTTCATTCATGATGAAGCTGGTCAGCGCGCGTCAGCGCGCTTCAGCGCGCGCTTGCATGAATGGGCCTTCACGCATTTCGCAGTCTTCTGGTTCTCGACTCGCCGCGCGTGCCTGTTATCTCAGCTGACTCGTAACAACGACTGAAAGTGTCTCGTTTTTTCGTCAGAGCTCAGTCAATTTTAGCGCCCGCACACTGCTGGACTAGCCATTTTCGGTTTTTAACGGCCCTCGGGTAAAGTTGTCCGTTGCGGTCCAGTGACTTTCGAGTGATAAAAAGCGTGTGCCACACACACATACAACACTGAAACTCATGGCATGAAAATGGATGTCGTTGTTGGAGAAGACTGATTGATTTTCTCACACGGGCAACGAATTCTGGACGCTGTATCGTGTCAAGCAAATTTCTCCTTTGTCACCTGGGTTTCACAGCCTCAAAAAAACAATACGTTACCAAAATCGCTTTTTTCAACAGTCAAAAACAGTCGAATGGCATAATTTCGGCAATTTTTAGGCCAATGCAATTTCGCAACGCAGTGACACAGTTATAAGCACAAACACACGTTCGCATGCGCTAAGTGGGCCCCGCACCTTTTCAAAACGAGCAGAAAAAATGCGCTGAAATGACTAAAAATACACAAAACTTTTGGGATCGTGTTTCACAAAAAATGTTTTTAGTATCTATAGCAATATGGATCTGCCACACGCACACACACGACAAAGATGTACAACAGTTAAGCAAACAGAAAAATCAAAATCGGGGTAAAAAAGAGACACTTCAAATGTTAGAATGGTAAAACACAGCAAGTACAAAAGTTCGAGTTTCATTGACAAGTCATGGTCATATTTGTCTGTTTTACTATTTTGTTTGATACAATCTACGTAATTTTTATAATGTAACCTTTCCACGAAAAAACGGGCAACTCCGAAATGCACGACTGTCAGAAGCCATTTTTCGTCAATCCATCAAGCTAACAGTCAATTCGGTGAAGTGCTTCAGCCTAACCTTTTTCATCGTGCTTAACTCATAAAAAAGCATCCGCAAAAAATTACACAACCACGATAACCTGCCACAATTTGACATCTAAATTATTCAGTAAAACCGCAGAATTTACTGAAATCAGCCGTATGGTGTGACACTGAAAATGGAAAATGCGACACACACGCGCGTCAGACAATAGCAGAGGTCAAAAGTGAAATCGAACATTTCCCATCACGGGCGCTATTCACTATTTTTTTCAGGAAAATCCGAACAAAAATTTGATAACCAGCCACGAGAAGAATAACATTTTTTCTGTCAATAGATTCGAGATGAGTTCGAAAATTAGAAAAATCTATGCCGTACCATCAGCAGAAAAAAAGCCGGGAAAAACTGAATATTCAAATACCATACACCACAAGAAACATAATAACCGAGGACTGACCTATAATGGTCGTCTATTTCCAGTGAATCGTCACTACTGTGGTAAGAACAAAATAAAACTTGGAAAAAAGTGATTGGGCATTTTTGATTCTCACTATCAAAAAGACACATTCAATTGTTAAAACCACAAATTACATTCCAATCGGAGCAGTGAGCAAGCAGATCTGAAAAAACCAATCAAGCGCTTGCGTTGCGTGCAAAACTGAGGCAGAGAAATCCAACACACAAAGACAAAACCTTTTCAAGCATCACGAAATGACCCATAAAGCCACCAAAATTCGCCGAAACTAACAAGCCATCAAGGCAGACGGGCGTGAAAATTGCGCCCGATTTTCTCCTGAAAACTGGTCGTGTTCATTGATGCTTGCGCGGAAATACTCGCAAACGCATAAACGATTGTTTCTTGTTTGCGTTTCATCGTGTCTTTGTTTGCGCTTATCAATTTTGCCACTTCTGTCACCACAGCCTGCGTGTGCTTTCCAGCCCTTTCTTTACCCATGCTGATAATTCAATTTCTATCGAAATTCACAGCTTTTTGGGTTCGACGATCTCAAAACTGAGGCAACCCCACCAAAATGACATTGCAACAACGCTGCTGTCGAAACGCAAAACACCACCTGGCGCTGTCTTGTTTTTTTGCACGTTTTCGTCAAGCCGCTCTTTTACAGCAAAATCTCTGCTTTGTTGGAGTTGCGGTAGTCTGTTTTGTCATTAGGGTTGTTAAAAAAACCGTTTTTTATATTGCCAGGAAAAAAACGGTTTCTTTTCCGTTTTAAAACCGTTTTAAAACCATAAAAAACCGAATGCTTCCCAGCTCCTAAACTTTCCAGAACTTGGCACCTTGAAC
The DNA here is from genome assembly GCA_030248135.1 of Theristus sp. LFF4_11. Classification (NCBI taxonomy): domain Eukaryota; kingdom Metazoa; phylum Nematoda; class Chromadorea; order Monhysterida; family Xyalidae; genus Theristus; species Theristus sp. LFF4_11. The sequence continues at coordinate 31,340 of JASANC010001321.1, read as the reverse complement.
TCAAAATAGGAAATACATCAAAATTAGTGATTTTGAGCAGCGTAAAATGCTGTTTTCGGGCATACAACTGACCCAATTTGCAATTTTTGCCACCCAATGCTACCAACTTTTTGTTTCAAATCAAATCAATTTCGATTTTATTGGTTTCCAGCACGTTCAATAAATTGAAAACAAAGACTGGGCAGTGACCGTGTAGGTGTGGAGCGCGGGGAGGGACGGTTGCAAGGAGACCGGATAGCCGACCCCAATTAGGGGGCGAGATTTTCAGAACTGCAAAGTGAAACCGGTAGCGGATTGCGTTCGAAAAATAACATTTCATCAGTTAATCTTTGCAAATCAACAACATGATCAGTCAGTCTGCATATGCACTTAGTTTAGCAGTCACCTTGTCTTCATCGTATTTCACTTGACCCTTGCCACAAAAGCTTCTGCAAAATGATGCTTCACCAGTTCAGTTCGACACAGTTCACTGCACCGTTTTTTCAAAAATATAATTTTACATTTTATCAATCAAACGAAGAATTGTGATTTTTGGCCACGAAGTTTGAAAATTTTTAAGGTAAAAAACCGGTTCTTTATTTTTTCAAGAAAAAAAAACTGAAAAAAAACCGGTTTTAAAACGGAAAAGAAACCGTTTTTTTTTCCTGTGCCAACCCTATTTGTCATCAATTTCTTTTTTTATTTGTTGGTCACATTTTCCTCCACCGACAGCCCTAAACCTTAGTATTTTCATTCACCTCCAATTCCAAACCAAAAAAACATGCACAGGACGGCTAGTGGAGCAGATGTGCGGGAAATTTCAAAAATCTCACAAAAAAACTGAAAGTGTTCTTTACATGTTCGACCGAATCATGGAAAACGTTTCATTTGTTGTTTACAGCACCCCCAGCAAATTCAAAACTAACGGTTCATTGTTCTTTTGACTACGACAAGGGCAAAAAAAAAATTTCAAGACCCATTTTTCAAAAAAACACTTTATACCGTTGGTGAACTGCACCAAACAATGGTGAATATTGCTCCGAACAGCAAAATTAGTGTGCGCATACGACCCCCCCCCCCGCCCGTTTTGCACATAATCCACGTTGAAGGACACTTGTTTATTCCATGAAACACGCTCAAGCACGTGCAAAATCGCGCACGCGCACGCACCAAACGGTTTTCAAGATTGAATGACGGTAAATTCAGTTGTTGTGCAGCGAACGCTGAATAAAATGTTAAATATACACGCTGTTTTTGGCACAAACAAACCGAAAAGTGGTCTGTTTATATGCTCAGCTTGAATATCCACTCCCATGAATTGGTGAATCACTGTATTTGCATACACACAAGACACAACTCACAAACATTCGATCACTAAACGGTGTAAGTCAATGGTCAATACTGTGTAATATTGTTACATAGTGCTTCGAAACTGCAAAATAGCGTTGCGTTGTTGTCACAAACTTGGGCAAAAAGTGAAGTGAATGTTTCGGCTAAACGTCAAATCACATCATTACATGACCTGTGCAGTTTGTCGCTGTGCAACGAGAAACACATGTGCATTCATGACGATGCAGAACAAATTATACAGCTAGCGCTAAATGCGCCGCTGATGAATGTAAAAAAAATTAGTGTGCTAATGCGTCGCAATTGCTGGCGCCAATGTTTTTTCATGAACGTTTTTTTGATTTTTGAAGTGTTTACTGGAAAATGTGAAAGAATGATTTCAGCTAACCCATCCCCCCCCCGTCAACCCAAGAACGCTGAAGTTACCGCTTTCTTCCTATAGATATTTGTACGTTTCTGTGGATCAATTTCACCAACACGAAATCGCTCTTTCAAAACTGCCTGGAACAACAAACATCAAAACTCTCTAGCATACAGCGTTTCTATCCGGTAAAGAATGCAATTTTCTCCGAATTACTTACTACAATAGAAAATCAAAATACACACCCCCACACGTTTGCTTGTGTAAACAACAAGAAAACATCCAAGAATGCATTCGATTCAATTCACGGCCACGCGCGCGCGCGAGAGCATCATAAATAACAAAAAAACGTCTGCGGCACAATAAAAAACGACCGACAAAACAAAAACAAGAATCGGTTGGATGTAATTTCGACGAATATGAAAAGTGAAAACCAGTCAGTCATGCTCTATAGAACGCCCTTCCGCCAAGTGTTGTCAGATAATATGAACGATAACTTTACGAGAGACAAAAACGAAACCACATGCAGACCTGGACCCTGACTGATTTCGCGCGATTTAGAAAACAAAATTAAACAATCAGCTAAAGTACAGCTTTCAAAGTTATGCAATTTAGTACGCAACATTTCAGTCAGACCCGCTGATTGGCTACACCGATTGGTGCCAATCAGTGAGCTGCTTATAAATGGCACATGCTTATATGCTTGTACATTGCTTATATATTGCAGATGCTTATAAAAAGCAAACACAATCACGTCAACGTTAACAATAACGTAGGCAGTCAGCTGCTTACAAATTGAGCTCACCAATTGGTCCATCCAGCTCAACACTGCAACAGTAGTGTGGGTCTGTCAACTGGGATGCAATGCTTAAGCATAGGCAGTGTTTAAGTATAGGCAGGAGGGGTGGTGGTGAGTCATTGGGGGTGCCTCCTTGGCCCGTGACGTCACGATGTGGTTTTATGCTGCTGCGGTTTTGACCGCCAAGATTGTTTCTTCATGTCTCGTGAACTGCGGTTTTGCCCGCTTTTATGTTTTTCCCGCCAAGATTGTCTAGCTGTGTCTTCATGTCACTGTGACATATTTCGCAATTGTTTGTGTGTGTGTGTGTGTTCAAGTTAAATGTAATGTTCATAGTACAGCAGCACGCTGATTGGTTGACAGCAACATGACGTCATTTCGCGTTGTTGACAGTGCTTGCAACCCATACAATTTCGCAATGTGTGTGCTCCACATCCCGTTTATTCAAGTAAAGTGTATTGTCTCTAGTACAGCTGTACGCTGATTGGTTGAATTAACCAGAACTGTCTGATCATGTATGTTTGGTTTCGGGTGAAATATTATGTGCGAGAAAGTTGCGGTAGTGACGTTACGCTGACTCATCTTCATGTTTTTACGCGGCACAGCTGTTTTTTCTCGCCAATGACTTGTGCTGCTTTGCTAATAGTACTGTACGCTTTACTGCTCAGTGGCACAATCATGTTTAAAACACGTTGGTTAAAAAGCTTCACCACTCGTGTGCGCCCACAACATGCTCATCTATTTTTTTTCAAGTGCTCGGTTTTGCAACCAGGACGAATTCAGACTGTTGTTGGAGTGAATTTTGTGAAAACTATATAGAAAAAATCGTTACCTCTTTTGATTCCTTAATGCACTCTTTTTATTCTTTAAGCTGACTCTTTTGATTCCTTAATTGCCTCTTTTGATTCCTTAATTGACTCTTTTGATTCCTTAAACTGACTCTTTTGATTCTTTAAACTGACTCTTTTGTTTCTTTAAACTGACTCTTTTGATTCTTTAAACTGACTCTTTTGATTCTTTAAACTGACTCTTTTGATTCCTTAACTGACTCTTTTGATTCCTTCATTGACTCTTTTGACTCATTAATTGACTCTTTTGATTCCTTAAATGACCTAAACCCACTCCAACAATTTTTTTTATTTTAAGAAGTTAATAGAACAATCACCACGGCAAAAACAGTGACAAACATTAAAAAACTCACACATTTTTACCGATAGTAGCAACGACACGACAAGTCAAATATCATGTTCAAATCATTTCACTGATATGGTTCTACTGCCCTCTCAAACTCATCATTGCTTTCTTCTTCTTCTTCAACATTAAATAATTCGAGATTTGGTTTTATAACACGATTTCTAATCAAAAACCTTCGGTCCAGCCAAGCGCACTCTCCAGCTTCTTCGCTACTATAATCGTCTTCTTCATACGTACTTTTTCTTCTGCTGATGTTCTCGTATATATCATCCTCGTTTTCAAGAGCATTTACCAATTTAAATTTTGATTCAACGACTTCTCTCAATTTATCCACAAACTCACTTAAGCGCCATTCATGGAGGTTGAAGCGCGCTGAAGCGCGCTGACGCGCTTCACTTTGCTACACATTCACGAAGCAAAAAAACAGCGCGCTTCAGCGTGCGTCAGCGCGCTTCAGTTTTGGAGCACATGCGCATTCACGGACGCGCGCGCTGAAGCGCGCTGAAGCGCGCTGACCAGCTTCATCGTGAATGAAGAAATGAAGCTGCGTCAGCCGCTGCGGCATTTGATGTCCGGACATCAAATTTGTGTGTGCAAAATCGCTGATTGTTGCTGTCGGTGACAATCTTTCACAAATGTTGCAAGACTTTTTTGTTAAATCATTTAGTACTTTTCTGACAGATTCTGAACAGTATTGTATAGCGTAATTAGTCTCAAAATAAGTGTGACAGTGAGAATACGAATACTCAACAAAGCATAAAAGTAGTGCAAGAAATTTATGTGAAATTTATGTGAACTGTACCCGTGCGACGGTGTGGGGTACTGATTTGCGCAGCCCTTAAAACCGGTGTGCAGCCCGCAAGAACAAGCTTTGCTTCATTGCAAAAAAAGTTTCCTCAACGGCAGCACATGATTAGTGAATGTTGCACAAATCAAAAGATCAAAACATTCACTGAAACGGCGAAAACAACGAATCGAAGCGGTATATAGTGTGTACTAAACAGCACGTACGGAGACAACACAGACAACAGCACAAAACGATAAAACTGAATGACGTTTAATGAACAAACACCTAGAGAGGTTCCCACCTGTCAACTACTATAGTGCAGTGGTAACGTGTTGTGCCTGTCAGCACAGAGGCCAAAGTTCGAAACCCGTCTGAGCCCAGTTGTTTTTATCGTTTTTATCTGTTGGTTTCTTTCACAAACGCAGCACAATAAAACTTACTGTATTCCTCAATTAATTTAATTTTACCACAATTAAATTCATTCCCTTTTTGGTCTGCATCTATCACAATTGAAAGCGCAGAAATTATGCAAATACGTTTCATTTTTCAGACAAGCCGCTGCGGCATTTGGGGTCCGGACATCAAAAGCCGCAGCGGCTGACGCAGCTTCATTTCTTCATTCATGATGAAGCTGGTCAGCGCGCTTCAGCGCGCTTCAGCGCGCGCGTTCGTGAATGGACAAAAAACCTAAAAAGCCGCAGCGGCTGACGCAGCTTCATTTCTTCATTCATGATGAAGCTGGTCAGCGCGCGTCAGCGCGCTTCAGCGCGCGCTTGCATGAATGGGCCTTTAGAAACGGTTCCTTCAAAACATGTTTTGAATCAGGGATATCGTCACAACGCTCAATAGTTTCGCTCACTAGTAATCGCCAACGTTCAATTTCTTTTCCACCCGAATCTTCTTCTTCTTCTGTGTCAGACTCGAGATCTTCTGTGTTGCTGGCTTCGCTACCCGCTTCACTTTCACTGGTTGGTTCATTGCGCTGATATTCTTCTGTTTCATCGAGTTGAGGTTCATCCTCCATATTCTCTATAGTTCCTTCAGATTTGTGAAAGAGACGTTCGTGCCGCACTCTATTGGAAGAGGATGAAAAATTGCGACCACACACTGAGCACACTTTGGTCATGACTGATTTAGAATCAGAATTAGAGCCCTTTATATAGTGCAGCAGTATGATAAAAATTAGCACAAGTTGTGCACCTGAAGAGTCAAAAGAGTCACTTAAGGAATCAAAAGAGTCAGTTTGAAGAATCAAAAGAGTCAGTTTATAGAATCAAAAGAGTCAATTAAGGATTCAAAAGAGTCAGTTAAGGAATCAAAAGAGTCAGTTTAAAGAATCAAAAGAGTCAGTTTAAAGAATCAAAAGAGTCAGTTTAAAGAAACAAAAGAGTCAGTTTAAAGAATCAAAAGAGTCAGTTTAAGGAATCAAAAGAGTCAATTAAGGAATCAAAAGAGGCAATTAAGGAATCAAAAGAGTCAGCTTAAAGAATAAAAAGAGTGCATTAAAGAATCAAAAGAGGTAACGATTTTTTCTATATAGTTTTCACAAAATTCACTCCAACAACAGTCTGAATTCGTCCTGGTTGCAAAACCGAGCACTTGAAAAAATAGATGAGCATGTTGTGGGCGCACACATTCCAAGTATGTGTCCTGTGATCACCAGACAAATCGGGTTGCTGTGGTTACACACATGTTTGCATGACGTCATGTTGTTGGCAACCAATCAGCGATGAGCTGTCCCATGACAAAAACTTGTGGTAAACCAAAACCAGAGTTACTCTGGTTAGTTCAACCAATCAGCGTGTGGCTGTACTAGGGACATTACACCCAACTTAGCGTGAACAAACAGCATGTGGTGGAACACATGGAGATACACGTTCAAAAAATTGCGAAATATGTAAAATACTGTGGCTAGTTCAACCAATCAGCGTGCAGCTGTACTAGAGACAATACACCTAACTTCAACAAAAAGGATGTGGTGGAACACACACACATTGCGAAATTTGTAAACGCATGGGTTGCAAGCACTGTCAACAAGGCATTGGCGGCAAAACCACAGTTCACGGGTCATGAAGACACAATGTGACAATCTTGGCGGGAAAAACATAAGTTCACGGGACATTAAGACACAGCTAGACAATGCATTGAGAATAAAACCACAGTTCACAAGACATGAAGACACAGCTAGACATAAAAACCGCAGCAGCATAAAACCCTCATCGTGACGTCACGGGCCAAGGGGCACCCCCATGACTCACCATCACCCCCTCCTGCCTATACTTAAACACTGCCTATGCTTAAGCATTGCATCCCAGTTGACAGACCCACACTACTTGCAACCAATCAGCATGGCAGGTAACCAGACTGGAGCACCAGAGATTGCAAAAAATAATAACATGCTTGATTGTAAATAGATGCAAAATTAAAAAAAGAACAACACAAACTCTACCGCACCACTCGTGTGTCGGAGCCTCTAAGCAGCATCTCCGTCGGTACGCTGTCATCGTTCAATGCAGCCGCATGATTACACGACGCGTATGCGAGCTCGCACAACTCCGGCACGGGACGCACCGTCAACTGCAGTGTGTCGGCGCTCTCCTTGATCAGGCGAACCTGCGATGAGAAGGATAGAAATTGAAAAAAACGAACAATTGTGAATGATGAGCGAAGAGAATGTAGTGCTGATCTGAGGACCATGTACTCAATTTAAGGACAGTACCGTTGCATGGAAAGAAACAAACACACGCACACAACAGGCACGACAACAAAGCAGCGCGCGTGTGAGTGTGCCGGTGTGTTTGTGCCAGTAGAGTAGTGTCATGAACGAGTGTACATATGTTCAAACTAGAACGTTGGGAATAAACGTAATCAGAGTGACCCACTTGGACGCTAACAACAAACAGGAAACCTAAAACAGAATCAGTCAAAACCGCCACCAACAGACACAGCCATCCCGATGGATTAAAAAAATGCAAACTGAAGAGAAAGCCAGCCTCGTCGCAACCTACCACTTGGTCACGATGCATTTGTTCAACGTTGACGCCGTTCACTGCGATCAGCATGTCGCCCGGTAGAAGACTCGATGCGAGCTGCAACAGTTTTTTATGAATACCAATAGTCAAAACACCCATGAATCACTGTTGTTCTATTTTGCTTTGTGTTGTGTTTGGTAGTGCCGATGCCACTAATTTTTTTTTGAAGAAACACTGGCACATTCATTAAAGGGGAAATTGAAATTTCCTCCTCGAAAACGTGTGGTGAGAACAAAACGCTCCGGTGAAAAACACCGTTCGAAAGATGGGTTCAGGTTGATTGGAGAATGACTCAACTAATTTTCAAGTCCCTTCTTAAGACTCTGGTCACTCATTGATTGAGCCGCTTCACTTCATCTGGCGGGTAGTGGCTCAAAACTCTGAATACATAGAAAATAACCAAACAACGCATGAAATAGTAGAAAGACTAACAACCAAGCCCATACTGTTTTGTTTTGCCAGTGGAACGAACCACAAAACAAATAGACCTGACTGATCAGAAAAAAAAACCCGGCAACAATGCGTGCGCCACCGACCTGCTGCCCGGACGGCATGCCGTTCTGCGGTTTCGCCGTCTGCGGCTCCGCAAACAGCACCGTTCGATTCTCATCCGGCCGATCCGAGAAGCGATCCACTAAATTCGCGCGACGCAACGAAACGCCGAAACTGGCGTCCGCCTGTGACCGTCGCAGCGTGACGGTGCGCTCGATCATGGAGACCGGCTGTAGGGCGGGCAGATTGACGCCGGGCAGCGCGAGACTCTTCAGCGGGTGGAAGCCGTAGCTGCAAGATGCGACGCGTTTTGTCGGATGGATCGATATTGTGAATATTGCGATACCGTTCCGAACGCTGATCGCTCCCGTTCCAGAAGCCCGAAGCTGCGATAGTGCGGTGCGTTTTCGGGTGGCGGATTGACTATGAAGATGACGATTTAGCCGTTGATGTGCAATCAATGCTTTGTTTTCCGATTCACATTGCGGATCGCCAAAGAAACACTGGATGCTGCTGTCAATGTCAGCCAACGCTCCAAATGCGCTCTTTCCACGACGCATCCGTACATCTCCATCCAACAAACAATATGGATCTCCGTGCTACATGCTGTTCACGTAGTTTTATCAGAGTTTCCTGCTTTTCGCGAAATAAAACGGATGCATGTGAAACAAAACAAACCAAGAAACGCTCTTTTAGATCGTATCTTTTATTTTAGACTCAATACACGCATGGATAGGCAAACAGTCTTCTGCATGACGCGGGAATTCAAAAGTGGCAAAGTGATCCAAGTCCCCTGAATTGCCGACTAGATTGACACTGATTGCCTTTCAACGTCTGCACGCGCATTCAGTCCCAGAACCGAAAAAAGTTGCTGATCAATCTCAGCATCACACTGACTCAGTATCATCGGACGACGCCGTGCTCATCGCAGGCGACTGCGGTCCGTTCGGCTCGAATCCATGTTGTTGTTGTTGCTGTTGTTGTTGGTGAGCGTGCAACGGAAGATTTCGCAACATTGGCGACTGCATGTCGTGTTTGGCGCCATTTTGCAATGCTGACGATGACGACGGGGGCGGCGGCGGCGGCAACGGCGGCGCGTAGTCGGGCGGCCGCTCGTCGGCGTTCATTGGAGACGTCGCGTCGCTCTTGGACGGCCGTGGCGGCGGCGGCGGCTTCGGTCGACGCGAGGCAACCTGCACAAAACACGTCACTCAGTCGCTTTCTCACCTTGATCGTTGTTGTTCCATGAAACAGAAACACGGATGAGATGTGCGAAGTTTTCGACCGGGTGTTTCCCAGAGATTATTTTGACTTATTTTACGTATGCGAAGACAAAAATTTTCGGATAGATGGCTCAGACGTTTTTCAGATAGCTAATGGCTGAACCGAAAAACCACTCAGATAGAGATAGATTTGAATTTTTTTGGGAGGGGCGCCCCATAGTTTGGGGGCGATTTACATACCTGGAGCAAATTTTCCAGATAGATAGCTGCAAAATTTGGGGGGGGGGACGCGGGGGACATCCCATGTGACTTGGGGGAGGGGGCGGTCAAAATTTTGAAATTAGATAGATAGATAGCTAAAACGCTGAAAAGCGATAACAGCTAAATAATGCTTAAAATACGCTAAAAATTAAAACGCCTTGCACATAAGAGCGTAGGGTTGGCAAAGGAAAAAAACGGTTTCTTTTCCGTTTTAAAACCGTTTTTTTTCAGTTTTTTCCTGAAAAAATAAAGAACCGGTTTTTTACCTTAAAAATTTTCAAACTTCGTGGTCAAAAATCACAATTCTTCGTTTGATTGATAAAATGTAAAATTATATTTTTGAAAAAAACGGTGCAGTGAACTGTGTCGAACTGAACTGGTGAAGCATCATTTTGCAGAAGCTTTTGTGGCAAGGGTCAAGTGAAATATCTATACGATGAAGACAAGGTGACTGCTAAACTAAGTGCGTATACAGACTGACTGACGATGTTGTCGATTTGCAAAGGGTAACTGATGAAATGTTTTTTTTCGAACGCAATCCTCTACCGGTTTCACTTTGCATTTCTGCAAATCTCGCCCCCTAATCGGGGTAAGCTATCCTTGCAGCCGTCCTTCCCCGCTCTCCACACCCACACGGTCACTGCCCAGTCTTTGTTTTCAATTTATTGAACGTGCTGCCCTGGAAACCAATAAAAGCGAAATTGGTTTGATTTGAAACAAAAAATTGGGTAGCATTGGGTGGTATAACAGCAAAATTATAAACTCCGCATTTTAAATTTTTTTTCAACACGCGGGTTCAATTAGAAATGTGTCAATTTCAAAAACAAAAATTCAATATTGCATTACAAATTACATTCAAAAACGATTCCTATTTTCAATCCCAAATCATTTGCCATCCGTCTCTCCAATTGCTTCAAACGGCACCACGTCCTACGACGTCACATCTCCATACTCGGCCGGAAACACCCCATACATAGGCACTGCGGCCTATCCCATCACGGCTCAATGCTCGGGGCTCGTTCGACCGCCAGAAGCACGTGAAACTCGGCACCTTGGCCTCGTCGCAGTCCTCGCGACGCGTCATCGCTCATTGGCTGACGACGTTCATCTGTCGGCACATGACGGCATATCCTCGGTCGGATACTGACAGGTGGTCGCTGCGCTGTTGGTGCGCCAAACTCCGCTGCTTGAACGGTTGTCTCCTTCTCGTCCATCCAACGTCCCAGATGCTGCGAGCCACTTCCTCCGCGGTTGCTCGACTTACTGTACCGTATTACCTCTAATAAACCCCCATGGGGGTTTATTTCTTCAGCGACTTCTGGGGGTGGGGGTTTATTTTGGGGGGTTTATTTTGAATCATAGACAAAAGACCGCACGTACCAAGAGACCGCACGTGCCAAAAGACCGCAAGACCAAAATACCGCAGATTGGTGTGGAACCAAAATACCGCACGTGCCAAAAGTCAGTTCCGCTGATTCTATTTCGATTTTACAATTGCACCAAGCAACATTCGTATCATTTCTTGTGATAAATTGTGTTTTCGTTTGTTCATTGTTCGAGTTCTACTTTTACGCAACAAAAATGTTTTTTCCTGGTTCAGTGGATTTGGAACGCAGTTAAATAGCGTTTTCGGGGTTCAGTGGATTTGGAACACGGCCAAATAGTAAAAATGATTGTGGACACAGCCTTTAAAACTCACTTTTGTTTGATAATTTTGTCATGGATTATCAAAATTAGCTGGGGGAATGGTTAGCTGGGCGACGTTTTCTGTTGGCAGTCTGCGCGTTTGTTTCACCGTGTGTGTCGCGCGCGCCGACCTGTCACGCAGCACTGCCGGCGCTGTGCTTGACCGATTTCGACGAACGACCGCTCAATCAATTCAGCAGAACACCGGCAACATGATGATGTGTCGTTTATAGTTGGTTCCGATTATTTTTTTTAAAACCAAAAATCCAAAATCACCATAAATTTGTGTTTTGTCGTTTTTCACACTTTTTTATTGCAAAGCAACCGATGCTGAATAAAACAACAACCAACCAGAAACTGCATATAGTTGTGTTATGTTCTACTGAGATGATTGAGCCGTCGATCGTCGAAATCGGCCAAGTAAATCGTGATCTGGACGACGTTTTCTGTTGACAATCTGCGCGTTTCACCGTGTGTGTCGCGCGCGCCGACCTGTCACGCAGCACTGCCGGCGCTGTGCTTGACCGATTTCGACGAACGACCGCTCAATCAATTCAGCAGAACACCGGCAACATGATGATTTGTCGTTTGTAGTTGGTTCCGATTATTTTTTGAAAACCAAAAAAATCCAAAATCACCATAAATTTTTGTTTTGTCGTTTTTCACACTTTTTTTATTGCAAAGCAACCGATGCTGAATAAAACAACAACCAACCACAAACTACATATCAACGTGTTCCGGATGTTCTGCTGAGATGATTGAGCCGTCGATCGTCGAAATCGGCTCAGGAAATCGTGATCTGGACGACGTCATGTGTTCCATTTTTGTGCTTCACATGTGTCTTGTGCGCCGATCTGACACGCAACGCGACTCTGCCGGCGCTGTGCTCAACCGATTTCAAGGATCGACAACTCAGTCAATGATTTTTGTAGAATAAAAAAGGATAGGAAGACAAAATAAACATAAAATAACATATCATAATCACGTACGCAGTGAATGATTTTGGTGCGGTCTTTTGGCACGTGCGGTATTTTGGTTTGATAGCATCTGCGGTCTTTTGGTCACAAAAAAATCTCAAATGTGCGGTCTTTTGGCACGTGCGGTCTTTTGTCTGCAAGCCTTTATTTTGGGGGGGGGGGTTTATTTACAAACAAATTCTAGGGGTGAGGGTTTGTTGAAAAATAGCAAAAATACCTTGCATGGCAGGCAAGAAAGTCGCAGAAACTTCTACTTTTCAGAGACTTCCTTTTGTAACAGCCTTTTGTAATTAAATTACCACTAACTCATCCCTTTGGGGCCTTTGGTAGCACAATTTCACCAATGTCACTGCATTCAGCCACTATGTGTTTCAAACAGGTTTCTAATAAACCCCATGGGGGTTTATTTTTTGAAGGGGGGATTATTTGGAAACTTGTCGAGGGGGTGGGGGTAGGGTTAGGGGCTTTGAAAAAAAAATTTTTTTTATTTTTTTTTTCGTTTTTTTTTTAAAAAAAAATTTGGATTTTTTTTTTCAAACTTAAAAAAAAAAATTTGAAAAATTTTTCTTCTACTTTGCTCTGAAAATTCGATTTATGGCATAATTTTTTGAAAGTTCAAACCAAATTTTCTTCCCAACTTCTTTGTGTGCTTAGGTACATGTCATTATTTGGTCATTTTGACCGACGTACTCCATGTTTTTCGATTTGGATGACTTCTAGAGTCAATTTTTAGCGTTGAAATGACTAACTGAATTGAAATATCGTTTCAGAAATCGTTTTCTTGCAACTTAGAACATGTTTTTTCAGTCGGTAGGCCATGAGATGAACATGATATTTTGTTGATTGGCGTATGTTATAGGTCTACAATGGAGTTGTGCGATATATTGTTAAACAATTGGAGCGGAGATGTTGGTTAATACCACATCACACGACCGTTTTTCAGATACCACATGGCCACATGTTAAAACTTGCGTGCTGAGCTAAACTAACGTGTTAAACTTGCGTCTGTCAGTTGCCCGCAACGTGATCGCGAAATCATGGTACGTGTTTTCGATACGATGATTTGAAGAGTGGGCTCTCGCCATGTGGCAGATAGCATAGCTGGTTGAACCTGAAAGTAAGTGTCTTGGGGGGGGGGGGGCGACCGGGTCGACAGGGGTTGCCGACTTAGCTACAGCAAACAGGAATTTTTGAACACAGTCAAATTTTGGTAATTTTCTAAAGAGGAACAACTAAGAACGGTTCAATATTCAAGTACACGTCGAAAATTGTCCTGTTTTACTGTTGAAAATGCAACTTTCCCTCTATGAAATGGACATAATTTCAATAAAACACGATTTTCGCTCTTATAGTTTTCCGGATCGTTCTGAAAATAGTCTAGATGAACTCAGCTCGACGAGACGCTTCGAACAAACCTAACTTGTAAAAAAAAATTTTTTTTTAAAAAATTTTTTTTTTTAATTTAAAAAAAAATCCGGATGTTTTCCCCCTAACCCTCGGTGGGGGTTTATTTGGGGGGGGGGGGGTTAATAGAGGTAATACGGTATGCGCTACCATCTCGCTGGTCAGCGATAAAGCTATAACAGGCGATACGGGACAATGTCGCGCCTTCCACGGCATAAAGCGACAATAAACAAGTCGTGCCCAAACAGGGTAAACACGACAATAGAGAGCAGCAGACGACCACAGAAGGCCGGTCATGATGACCACCTACGTGCCACGCTCAACGGCGAGCTCACCACTTCAAGTAGCGAGGGAGTGGCGATTTACTGGACTGGAGAACAACCAAGATTACAAGAAAAAGTATCACATTATATAGGATATCACGTATAATTACACATAACTACAGTTAGATAATTACAATAATCGCCCATCATCAACTCTATCTCTATCAGAGAAGTTGTTTGGCTCAGCTATTATCTATCTGAAATTTTTTTCAGTCAGCTATCTATCTAAAAAATTGCCTTCGAAGACAGAAAATGAGCCGATTTTCGACCAAAATTGATCATTTTTAAATTTTTAAAAATTCCGCTAATTTTAGGTAAAATACTTGTTTTTAGCGTATTTTAGCATTATTTACCTGCTTTTATAGCTCTATCTAATTTTAAAATGTTGACCGCCCCCCCCAAAAGTCACATAGCCGCCCCCCCCCCCAAAATTTTCCAGCTATCTATCCATCAATCCGGAAAACTTGTTCTCGCTATCTATATCGCCCCCCGGCCCCCCCCCCCCTCAACCCTTCCCCTTCGGCTCTGGACTGGAACAACTATGAAGGGCCCACATAAAAAATTGTAAAAAAAACCAAACGGGAGGCGGCGGCGGCGGTGGTAGCGCACGCGTTTGTTGTTCCTGTTGCAGCGGAGTAGCGTGTTCGTCGTTAGAACTCCGATTGGCCGGAGCGACCCAGTCCGACGTCGTTCCGGAATTGTGTTTCTTTGCTGCCTTCGATCCAAGTACGCCTGAGAACAACTTATGCTTCGTCTCCTCCAATCGTTGCATCTCCTCTTTTGTCAGCGGTTCGGCTTCGGCGCCAACAGTTGCCGACCGCTTGTCCGACTTTTTCTTTTCTTTCCGTCGGAACATCCTAAAAACCGGGTCAAGATTAGTACCGTCCACCGTGGGCGGGGGGGTGGGGGGTACACGGTACACCCCCCCCCCCAGACTAGCACCAGGGACTAGAGAGCGTAATACAGGCGTAATCATCATTATTAAAACAGGTGCATGTGCAGTGGCGGTGGCCCCTGCCCTTTAACACAGGCAGGAAAGAAAAAAATGCAAAAACTAAATTGATCATTTTCACCTCATCAAAAAGGCTTGGCTTAGGATTAGGATTAGGTTTAGGATTAGGAACCTACAATACAGCCAGTAGCGAAAGGATTTGTATACATAATATTTAATTTTTTTTTTTTGTTAATGGTTGTTATGAAATATGATTTGTTGGTTTTTTTTTCCCCAACCTTAACCCCAACCCCAACCCAATTTTTTTTATTAACAAGAAAAAAATTAATTTTTTTTTTTTTTATTTTTTTTTCCTGGGTGGGGGGGCGGGGGCCACCCTGCACCTGTTTTAATACAGATGCATTACGTAGCGAAAGGGGGGGGGGGGGTCCCTAGCTTGTTAAAAAAAAAAAAAAAAAATATTTTTTTTTTTTTTAAAAAAAAAAAAAAAAAAAAAAAATTCCAAAAACAAAATTGTGCTAAAAACCTCACCAAGACCCATAAAAACCTCCATGCCCCTACGAACTTTCCATTTGTATTGACACCTTTTCCAAACCGTCACCATGCCTCTTCTTGTGTTTTGACCTCCAAAACGTCACTAATTGTCCCCAGCTAAACTAATGCTAAAGTGAAGACAAACATACCGCCTTGAAATTCGATCAATTCTTCTGATGGTGTTGCGACGACACGACACGAAGCAGCAAGCAACCAGACAACGTAGCGCTTGCAAACGGAGCAGCGAGCACAATCGGACGCTCTGCGAGGCGAATCGTCACCTTATCTGCATCGGAAATGGTAGGCCAAGCTTTGGGACGCTCAAAAACTTCATCGCAGATGTTGTCGTAGCCTAAAATCAGTCGGTAAAACGGCCCAAAATCGACTGCTAAAGGTTTTACGAGGTATAATCAAAGAAAATTTTTGTTGAACTTTCGAAAAATTTTGCCAAAATTGAGGTTTTCAGAGCATATTAGAGGAAAATTTTTCTAATTTTTTTTTTTTTAAAAATCGGCATTTTTGTGTTTTTTTTAATCACTTTTTTTTAAAAAAAAAATTTTCATTTTTGTTTAACAACCCTAGTCCACTCCCTCAACCGAAAATTCTGCCCGTGCACGGGCAGATACCCGTGTACCCTCCCTTTACTTCGACACGGGTACTAGACTCCCCCACCCCCCTCCGCGAGAAAACACGGGATCGCACCTAGGGTTGTTAAACAAAAATGAAAATTTTTTTAAAAAAAAGTGATTAAAAAAAAACAAAAATGCCGATTTAAAAAAAAAAATTCGAAAAATTTTCCTCTAATATGCTCTGAAAACCTCAATTTTGGCACAATTTTTCGAAAGTTCAACAAAAATTTTCTTTGATTATACCTCGTAAAACCTGTAGCAGTCGATTTTGTGTCGTTTTACCGACTGATTTTAGGCTTCGACAACATCTGCGATGAAGGTTTTTGAGCGTCCCAAAGCTTAGCCTACCATTTCCGATGCAGATAAGGTGACGATTCGCCTCGCAGAGCGTCCGATTGTGCTCGCTGCACCGTTTGCAAGCGCTACGTTGTCTGGTTGCTGCTTCGTGTCGTGTCGTCGCGACACCATCAGAAGATTAGTGACGTTTTGGAGGTCAAAACACAAGAAGAGGCATGGTGACGGTTTGGAAAAGGGGTAATTGAGGTCACCAAAACAAAATCTGCAAAGTTCCGCCATACGGGTGTCATTCGGGAGGCGCTTGCATATCATATGTGGTTCTTCGGACTCCCTGATTGATTTAGCACAACTTTGATTTTTGAAATTAAAAAAAAAAAAATTTAAAAAAAAACAAAAATGACGATTTTTGTTTTTTTTAACAACCCTAATCGCACCCCCCCCCCTCACGGTGGTCAATCTCATCTCAATTTTTTTCTAAAAATAGCGTAATTTTTGCATTTTTCTTGACGTTTGTGTCTGTCCCTGCATAGATTTTGTTGTTTCTGACCAAACAAAACAAGCAGCTTGTTTGCACAAAATATTCTGTATTTTACAAGAATTTCTGTGTTTTTCAAAGGCAAAAATTTGGTATTACCCGTGCGATCCCGTGCACCCCCCCCTCACGCAATTTTTCTGCCAGTGCACCCCCCCCCCCTCAGGAAAATTTGCTGCCCGTGCACCCCCCCCTCACCGAGAAGGCACCTGACCCCCCCCCTCTAAAATTTGGCAAACACCCCCCCCTCACCCAAGGTCCCGCTTTCGCTACTGCAATACAACGACTCATTGCAAGCAACCTCTGATCAGAAATCAAAAAAATCACTTTTAAGTATGTATACAAATCGGACTAGAGATGTAAGGGTCAATTTTTTTTCGTAAACTACATTGCTAAACCGGAGCAGGAGCCGATCTCTGATCCCGATGTTTCATGAGACATAATTCCACAGACAACAAAATACATCCTGCAAATAAACAAATTCTGCGACTTGAGAAAGGATAGACGTTCAAGACCGTTTTGTTTGTGAGTGCTACTGCTGAATGAGTTGTCGCCAGCTCGCAAATGTTGAAGTTGGTGACCTTGCCATGGTCACCACTGGCGAATGCTGAAAGACCTACGGTCAGCAAAATCAAAAAACTTAACGTGGTGAACTGTTCTGAACAAACGTGGCTGAAAAACAACCTTCTTTGTGAGCATGAAACAACGCGGAAATATAAATGATGCAACAAATGAAAACAAATAACAAGAAAACATAACAGAAACCCAATTGTGTGTCAAATTTAATGTGTTTCTTCAAACCGATTGATTCTTCGTGCATTCTGTTTGATTCTTTCTCCCTTGCACACAAAAAAAACAACTCTTAGTCTGCGACTGGTTCCGCCTTAATGGTGAATTGTAGAAACCACCGAAATTGTCTTTTCTAAACAGGGTTCATGGCAAACTTTGAAAGTATGATTGTAACTTCTTTTACGGCAAGTCCGCATCAGAACAGCAATCTTTGTCACTTTAATCCGATTCAAAAGTCAGTTGATTTGATTGGCTGCAGTGTGATCTGCTTGCATGCTTTCCGCGTGCAAATGTCACATTTGCAATGTTTTTAACTGATTTTACACTTCCTGGTTTAACGACTTTTAGTGGAGGAATAACTGCACTATGATTTCAAACTGTCTATCTATAGTTTTGTCAATACCTTCTGTCAACTGTTTCAGACTTTGATTTACACCTTTTTCCTTCGTCAATTTTATCTTACTTATACATCCTCATTTAACAAAGGCTGTTATGCAATGCGGTGAAAAAAATAAAATGTAAAATAGCGCTAGACTATCAATTTTTTGTATATCATCCCAAAAAATGTCGTCGTCCTCTGGTTTTATGTCCGGATTTTCCTGATCGTTTTGCGTTTTTTCCTCGCGTGTTCTGCGATGGACGGCAGCACCGACCGACTTGAACGGCACGCAGTTCAGATGAAATTTGCAGTAAATCTAAATAAACGGCATTTTTAGCGTTTAGCCTAGCCATGGGCGGTGTGTACTTCTGAAATTTTCTTTCAGTATCAATCGATTCAGTTTCAATCGGGAATGCGCAAAACTGCTGGTAGAAACGAAACTTTACTGAACTGAGCGGGTCATACCCATCGCAAATCAAACCCACCCAGTGAGCAAAACAGAAAACCAAACCATTTATTGAAACGAACTGCTTTACGTAGCAGGAACTCTGCGATACGGACTAACGATCTCGTGCTGGAGCAGTCACTTCACGAAGTTGAACATGTGCGCTGTCGACGACGATGCTCAGACAGCGCAACTGTTGCATGATCAGCACAATCGTGGCACAGCACCTGTATTCATGCCAATTTTTGCCCAGGTTGCCATTGAAGTGTAAATTTCGTCTACCGTCAAGGACGCCATGCGATTTATGTTTTTGGACACACAGAAAAATCGGCAGTATTGACTTGTCGTGTTTGCATTTGATTCATTTGTCGCAAGCGTGACAACAGAAACGCGTTGAAATGAAAACTTCAAGCAAACATGATTGAATCTAGGGTTGGCACAGAAAAAAAACCGGTTTCTTTTTCGTTTTAAACCCGTTTTTTTCAGTTTTTTCTTGAAAAAATAAACAACCGGTTTTTTACCTTAAAAATTTTCAAACGTCGTGGTCAAAAATCGCAATTCTTCGTTTGATTGATAAAATGTAAAATTATATTTTTGAAAAAACGGTGCAGTGAACTGTGTCGAACTGAACTGGTGAAGCATCATTGTGCAGATGCTTTTGTGGCAAGGGTCAAGTGAAATACGATGAATACAAGGTGACTGCTAAACTAAGTGCAGATGCAGAATGACTGACGACGTTGTGGATTTGAAACGGTAACTGATGAAAGGTTATTTTTCAAACGCCATCGGCTACCGATTTTAGTTTGCAGTTCTGCAAATTGGGGACAGCTATCCGGTCTCCTTGCAACCGTCCCCCACCCGCTCCCCACACCTACACGGTCACTGCCCAGCCCAGTCATTGTTTTCAGTTTATTGAACGTGCTGCCTGGAAACCAATAAAAGAGAAATTGATTTGATTTGAAATTGGGTGGCAAAAAATAGCAAATTGGGTACGTTCTATCCCCGAAAATAGCGTTTTACGCTGCTAAAAAACTAGTTTTGACGTATTTCCTATTTTGAGTTCAAGTTGCCAAGTTTTGGAAAGTTTAGGAAATAAGAAACATTTGGTTTTTTCGGTTTAAAAAAAAAAAAGAAACCGGTTTTTTTGGCAATATAAAAAACCGGTTTTTTACCAACCCTAATTGAATCAATATTTCAACAAAAAATCGCCGCCGAACACTGACCGTTGGCAATCGGTGCCGTCCGTGGCATGGCTCATCAAATATTGCATGAGCACATCAACGATTCGCGTTTGCAGGCAGTCAACGAGCAGGAGCGCACGGCAGACGATTTCCAAGTCGCCGTAATCGATGCTGAGTAAAAGTCGTTTATTGCAGTTTGAACACGAACGATACAGACAAACAGGCCGACTTTTTCTGTTGCAAATGCTAGTTTGACCAAGGCAAGTTTGAATAGTCACATGAAGCATGAAACAAGCTTCTATTCGATGTTTGCAAAAACGTACTGAGTCGCAGAACCAAAAGAAACGATAATTTCGAAACATTGAAGTTTCAACCGAAAACAAAAGAAACGATAATGTCCAATTTTGTAAATACACATGATTTAGTTTGCTGCAGCAGCGCAACAAATTGATCGTCAACTGATACAACAAAACCCCGAAAAGCGGTTGATCGAATCCTGGTCGTAACTCGATTTCACACAGACCTAGAGTTAGGGGCTTTGAAAAAAAATTTTTTTTTATTTTTTTTCGTTTTTTTTTTTAAAATTTGGATTTTTTTTTTAAACTTAAAAAAAAATTTGAAAAATTTTTCTTCTACTTTGCTCTGAAAATTCGATTTATGGCATAATTTTTTGAAAGTTCAAACCAAATTTTCTTCCCAACTTCTTTGTGTGCTTAGGTACATGTCATTATTTGGTCATTTTGACCGACGTACTCCATGTTTTTCGATTTGGATGACTTCTAGAGTCAATTTTTAGCGTTGAAATGACTTAACTGAATTGAAATATCGTTTCAGAAATCGTTTTCTTGCAACTTAGAACATGTTTTTTCAGTCGGTAGGCCATGAGATGAACATGATATTTTGTTGATTGGCGTATGTTATAGGTCTACAATGGAGTTGTGCGATATATTGTTAAACAATTGGAGCGGAGATGTTGGTTAATACCACATCACACGACCGTTTTTCAGATGCCCGATAACATGGCCACATGTTAAAACTTGCGTGCTGAGCTAAACTAACGTGTTAAACTTGCGTCTGTCAGTTGCCCGCAACGTGATCGCGAAATCATGGTACGTGTTTTCGATACGATGATTTGAAGAGTGGGCTCTCGCCATGTGGCAGATAGCACAGCTGGTTGAACCTGAAAGTAAGTGTCTTGGGGGGGGGGGCGACCGGGTCGACAGGGGTTGCCGACTTAGCTACAGCAAACAGGAATTTTTGAACACAGTCAAATTATGAGCGATAATTTCAACGTAACGCACGATGGGCAACTGGCAATTTTTGCTGCTCAAAACTTGACGAGCGACTGCGAAAGATGTAACAAAACTGTCTCTGAAAAAAGTTAGTTTTTTAATTGGGTCGAAATGGTATTTACCATTTATTTTCACTTTGCAACATGTTTGGGTCATGTTGGGGTGAACGGGTAAAAAGAACCAAAACTGCAAAACGAAATTATAAACGTCACTTTTTTGTTTCTTCTATGCATGTTCACTTTACAAAAAAGGCTTGGCTTATGTTAGGGTCACCGGGTAAAAGAAGCATTAGCTTTTTAAAACGGGTATTTTTTATGAAAAAACGTTGATTTTTATATTTTTTATTCAATCTTACTTAACTTACAAAAAGGCTTGACTTAGGTTAGGGTGAATGGGTAAAAATAGCAAAATCATTAACTTCGCATTTTCACTTTGCAAAAAAGGCTTGGCTTAGGTAAACGGGTAAAAGAAGCATTAGCTTTTTAAATCGGGTAATTGTAAAAAACGTTAATTTTTATGTTTTTTATTCAATCTTACTTTACATACAAAAAGGCTTGACTTAGGTTAGGGTGAACGGGTAAAAAATGGCAGAATCATAAACTTCGCATTTCACTTTACAAAAAAGGCTTGGCTTAGGTAAACGGGTAAAAAGCATTAGCTTTTTAAAACGGGTAAATTAAAAAACGTTAGTTTTTATATTTTTTTATTCAATTTTACTTCACTTACAAAAAGGCTTGCCTTCGGTTAGGGTGAACGGGTAAAAATAGCAAAATCATAAACTTCGCATTTTTTATTCATTTAAATACATTAAAAAATATTGTATTGTAGGCGACTTCACGGTAGCACAAGGTAAATTTTCTTCAGGGTTATTATTCAGTAAACGTTACTGTTTTTTCTTTCTGAGTCAATGCCACTTCACCAAAAAGGCTTGGCATTGATTAAGCCACATACGCTCGGGTCAATAGGCTAGTCTATATTATTAAATTTACAAAGTGTCTGTCTGTGCGTGTGTGGCACTTTTTTGCAATTTGAATTGGCGCCCATTTTTGCTATTTAAGAAAACTCCATCTCAATTTCCTTAACCTATTTTTTTATTAATGCCAGTTGAGATTGTTTTCTGAAAACGTCGCTCTTCATAGCTGGAGTCATCATGATACTCTTTGGTCAACAGAGACAGTTCAGCGCAGCATAGGCAAATGGAAGCGTGGCTGATCAAAACTTGATGATCGACTGAGAAAGATGTAACAAAACCGTCTTTGAAAAAAGTTTGAACTTTTTTGTTTTTGCAAAAAATCGGGTTGCAAAACGCACATCGGCATCGGCATTGCAAGTTGCACTTTGGATTCAAAACAAGTAAATTTCTTTGAAATTGATACTCCATGTTTCATTTTCAAATTGATACTCCATGGTTATGAGCGATAATTTCATCGTAACGCACGATGGGCAACTGGCAATTGTTGATGCACAAAACTTGACGAGCGACTGCGAAAGATGTAACAAAACCGTCTTTGAAAAAAGTTAATTTTTCAATTGGGTCGAAAATTTACCATTCATTTTCACTCTGCAAAATGTTTGGGTCATGTTGGGGTAAACGGGTAAAAAGAAGCAATGACTGCAAAACGAAATTATAAACGTCACTTTTTTTGTTTCTTCTATTCATTTTCACTTTAGAAAAAGGCTTGGCTTATGTTAGGGTAACCGGGTAAAAGAAGCATTAGCTTTTTAAAACGGGTATTTTTTTAATAAAAAACGTTAATTTTTGTATTTTTATTCAATCTTACTTAACTTACAAAAAGGCTTGACTTAGGTTAGGGTGAACGGGTAAAAATAGCAAAATCATAAACTTCGCATTTTCACTTTACAAAAAAGGCTTGGCTTAGGTAAACGGGTAAAAAAGCATTAGTTTTTTAAAACGGGTAAATGAAAAAAGGTTAGTTTTTATATTTTTTATTCAATTTTTCTTCACTTACAAAAAGGCTTGCCTTCGGTTAGGGTAAACGGGTAAAAATAGCAAAATCATAAACTTCGCATTTTTATTTATTTAAATACATTAAAAATATTGTATTGTAGGCGACTTCGGTTGGCACGTTTTATGATATTACGCTCCAGTTAACTCACGCTCCACAATGGGATGTTCTCGGACATTGCTAAAACGGACCTAAACCTAAAAACCAAACCTAAACCAAATCTTAAGCAAAACCTGTTCCTAACCTAATCCTAACCTAAGCACGGCAGCACAAGGTAAATTTTCTTCAGGGTTATTTATCAGTAAACGTTACTGTTTTTTTTCTTTCTAAATCAATGCCACTTCACCAAAAAAGGCTTGGCATTGATTAAGCCACATAAGCTCGGGTCAATAGGCTAGTATACTCTGAAAACCTCAATTTTGGCACAATTTTTCGAAAGTTCAACAAAAATTTTCTTTGATATTACCTCGTAAAACCTTTAGCAGTCGATTTTGGACCGTTTTACCGACTGATTTTAGGCTTCAACAACATCTGCGATGAAGTTTTTGAGCGGCCCAAAGGTTGGCTTACCATTTCCGATGCAGATAAGGTGACGATTCGCCTCGCAATCTAAATTTGAGCGTCCGAGCTGCTCCGTTTGCTAGCGTTACGTTGTCTGGTTGCCGTTTCGTGTCCTGCCGTCGCGGCACATCATCAGAATTGATCGAATTTCAAGCCGGTATGTGTATTTTCACTTGGGCTGGGGAAAAATTAGTGACGTTTTGGGGGTCAAATCTCAAAACACTAGAAGAGGCATGGTAACGGTTTGGAAAAGGGGTAATTGAGGTCACCAAAACAAAATCTCCAAAGTTCCGCCATACGGGAGTCATTCCGGAGGCGCTTGCATATCATATGTGGTTCTTCGGACTCCCTGATTGATTTAGCACAACTTTGATTTTTGAATTAAAAAAAAAATTTTAACAACCCTACACCATCCCCCCTTCAAAAATTTTTTTGGGCCCACGGTACTGAGCAAAATATGGGGTTCAATATATCTTTTAAACTTTTAAAAATCTTTTTAAATTGGGATTTTTTTAAATTAATTTTTTAATTCATTAAAAAACAAATTTTGGGCATCAAAATTGTACTTTAAACGTCATTGGGATTCAATTGTCACTGAAAGTGCTATGTTTGAACTCAGCGCGTCAGCGCGGTTCGAACGCACCATAGTTGTTCCAGAGCCGAGGGGTTGGGGTAGGGTTAGGAGAAAAAAATCCGGATTTTTTTCAAATTAAAAGAAAAACTAAAAAAATTTTTTTTTACAAGTTAAGTTCGTTCGAAGCGTCTCGTCGAGCTGAGTTCAGCTAGACTATTTTCAGAACGATCCGGAAAACTATAAGAGCGAAAATCGCGTTTTATTGAAATTATGTCCATTTCATAGAGGGAACGTTGCATTTTCAACAGTAAAACAAGACAATTTTTGACGTGTACTTGAATATTGAACCGTTATTAGTTGTTCCTCTTTAGAAAATTACCAAAATTTGACTGTGTTCAAAAATTCCTGTTTGCTGTAGCTAAGTCGGCAACCCCTCCTGTCGACCCGGTCGCCGCCCTCCAAGACACTACTTTCAGGTTTAACCAGCTATGCTATCTGCCACATGGCGAGAGCCCACTCTTCAAATCATTGTATCGAAAACACGTACCATGATTTCGCGATCACGTCGCGAGAAACTGACAGACGCAAGTTTAACACGTTTGTTTAGCTCAGCACGCAAGTTTTAACATGTGGCTATGTTATCGGGTATCTGAAAAACGGTCGTGTGATGTGGTATTAACCAACACCTCCGCTCCAATTGTTTAACAATATATATATATATATTAACATTCAGGAGGCGCTTGCATATCTTATGTGGTTCTTCGAACTCCCTGATTGATTTAGCACAACTTTGATCTTTGAAATTTAAAAAGAATAAAAAAAACAAAACAAAAATGACGATTTTTGTTTTTAAACAACCCTAGTGACACCCCCAGGCGTGGGCTATGGGGGGTCCACTATTGTAGAAATATTTCTGGGGGTGCACACAGCACACCAGTACCGAAGGCGAAAGCAAATTTTCGAGGGGGGTGCCGTCACGTGGGGGGGGGGGCGAAAAATTTTCAGGGGGGGGTGTCAGTCATGGTACAGTGACACCCCCAGGCGTGGCATAGTTGTTCCAGAGCCGAGGGGTCGGCGGGGGCGATATAGATAGCTGGAACAAATTTTCCAGATAGATACTTAGATAGCTGGAAAATTTGGGGGGGGGGCGCGGGGGGCCATGTGACTTTGGGGGGGGGCGGTCAAAATTTTGAAATTTGATAGAGAGAAGATAGCTAAAACGCTAAAAAGCTATAAGAACAGCAAAATAATGCTAAAAATACACAAAAAAATCAAGTATAAACGCATATTTTACCTAAAATTAGCGAAATTTTCAAGAATTACGAGAAATGGTCAATTTTGGTCAAAAATTTTTGACCAAAATTGACTCATTTTATGTTTTCGAAGACAAAAATTTTCAGATAGATAGCTGGCTGAAAATTTTTTTAGATAGATATAAGCTGAGCCAAAAAACCTGTCTGAAAAAAACCGAAAATTTTTTGGGGGGGGCCGGCTAGGGTTCAATTTTTTTAAATCGGGATTTTTTAATCATTTTTTTAATTAATTAAAAAAAACAAATTTTGACCATCAAAATTGTACTTTCATCTGAAAATGCGTTTTTAAAAACACTTTCCACACAGAAAATGGCATTATGCTTTTTTCCCAGAGTTTTGTGTGGACTTTGTTTTTGGCAGAGTTTTTTGTGACAATTTCTACTTTCAGCTCGAAGATCTAACTAAATCTAAATACCAAACATGACCCAATATGCGTTTGCACGCACAGATAGAGAAAATGTTTCATGGCTGCGCGGCAATTTGAAATTAGCAACACTTAACGTATTCTGACGGCAGATTTGTGCAAGAAATTGAGAAAAACCAATTGGAATTTTTTCTCACTAAATAAATTTATTTTATTTCATATTCGAATTACGTTCAGGCGCGAAACATTTTTTCGACTGTGCGGCTTTTCCACACATCATTCAACATTACTCGGCCTCCTTCGCATAAAAAGATAATACTTTGGTTTTACCCTTCAAATTGAAGGAAACCTACTTGTCAACTCTTGATTGTTGTCGATATGTTGTCTTGAAGAAGCGCGGCGTTGCCCATCAACAACAACGTGAACTGGTGCGAACTGTGAAACACAGAAAAATCATTTGGAACGAGAAACACGACCTGTGTTAGGATCCACATGCTGCAACAGTTTCAAATTAACGTTGGAGGAAATTTTCATAAGTTTTCGTCCAATTTTAAAGGCCAAAATGGCCTTGTGAAAGTCAGCGCAGTTCGAATGTACCTATTTTTGTTGACTATGAGATTTTCCTCTGGCATTTAAAAAAAATAATACTAATTAATTTTAAAAAAAAATTAAAAATTAACTTTTTAATTTAAAAAATCGCCATTTTTACTTTTTTTCAAACCCTTTTAACCCAGAATGGTTGGCGGGGTGCTACATTGATACAATCCGGGCACCCATCTGTAAAGCTGGTCGACACAGAGAATGGGTCAGAAAACAAACCAGAACGTTGAACTGATTTCGTTCGTCAATTAGAACGGACTCCTAAACCATAAAAAACCTCTGACACATTTTTGCCATACTTGTTGTTGTTGATCTTATGTAAAACTTTAGACAACATAGTGCGATCATTACCGATACGCTTGAAGCATGGTATCGGCAGTGAAACCACGGATTGACTAAAACAGTTGTATGCAACACCGATTGATAATAGTGCGCTTGAAAATGCCCATTTACAGGTGCGTCTAGGAATCAACAGCACGAGGGGTGTGATTTGTACGAGCACTTGTTCCTTTTACTGTGTATGATACTTGAAGACAGAAGGTTCAACTCAAACACATGAGCCAACCGAGTCAAAAATTTGTGCAGAAAAGTTAAGCGATGCACAAAAACAGACTGAAACAACGGCACGATGCTGGAATACCGCAGAGTATACATTGTATATACATATTACAGTTTGTATCACGATTAAAACTGAGAGTCAACAAATCAACCAAACAGCAAAACTCCAAACGCGTTCAAGCTTGACACCATCTTTTTCAAAAATATTGTAGATCAGGAGACCAGTTGAAGCAGCGCAATGAATCGCCCATTGTCGTTTTGAAATCTTTTTGGATGAGGAACAATTAACTGTCATTCCCGTCATAGTCATAGGGGTTCGTAAGTAGCTGACACTGAAAAGGCTGATAAAAGAAGATTGATTTCCGCATTTTGAACGGTAATGGTCACACATAGTGGTGTTTGTTAATATTGGTAGCGGGTTAAAAAGTTTAGCCTTTTTTTACTGCCGACGTGTCCTCTCCTTCTGTGTTTACTAAACAGAACCGACTCCACAATCACACAAAATCACTACAGCCGCTATCGACTTCATTTTATGTTATTTGGATCACAGTCGGTCGTCTGACAGATCGCTGATTGTGTAAATTCACAATACGCGTCTTCGAGTCCCAGTGATGCGTGGTTGTTTAACATAATCAAACGGCCGCACCCTTCGCCTCTTCTGTCGTCGTTGTCTGGCTGACCCGGTAGCCACACGTTGGAAGTGGCCGGAATCACGGTGCCGTCGATTGTGCGCCAGCCTTCACCCGGCTCCTTTGATCCCGCGCGTTGCATTACTCCAACCCACCAAACGGATGAAGAAAACTGAAAAGCATAACCATGCTTCAGTGGAACTGTATTACTGGTTTCTACAATCCAAATCGAATTTATAGACACTCAGCTGATTGGCTGGCGATCAAGTGATACATGCGTTTTGTGCAGGACAGACTTCATGCCTGCACAGAAAGCAGCATCAGGTAATCACACTAATCACTGACCATTGCCTATCATTTAGAGTTCGACTTGTAGAGTCGACGTACGCCTTCGCTCTCGAGTTTAGTTGAACGTTTAATTAAAAACTTTTTGAAAATTGAGGTTTTTTGCAGAATTCGAGTTTTTTTTGAAAATCCCCGTCAACTCTGTAATCTTGCTAATCTACAGTCGATCCGCTGATATCCCCTCATTGGAAAAATTGAAAATACAAGGTGTTGCTTGTGTCACTTGAATTTTTTTCTCGGCAAAACTAACAGATACCTCCGGATACTGCGTGAACAACCAGGTGCGTACTTTGTCGAGCGTCTCAGTACGGTTAACGTTGGTCAAAAGCATCTTGCCCTCGTCTTTGCATTTTCTGTCTGCCTCTTCCCAGGTCCTTTGCTTCCCTTCCCAGATCAGGGTCAAACAGCCGGTGGTGGTGGTGGTGGTGGTGGTGGTGGTGGTGGTGGTGGTGGTGGTGGTGGTGGTGGTGGTCGTTGAACAGTTGCGTTCGTCCGTGTTGTCTGCGCAGTCGTTGCGGCCGTCACACCAATGGTGCACCGGCACACAATTTGAGAGGTCACACTTGAAGTGGCCATCTTGGCAGACTACTGAAAATTACTTGATTATGTGTAAGCGATTGCACCGAAATCAACTGATCAGGCAGATACTTAATGAAATTGAACTTGAAAATCAATCGCATGTCAAAATTGGCAAACGCACTCCAACATGCACACGACGTGACATTGCGTGTTTGTCTGACTTGAATGCGAAATGCTCAAACAGGGTTTAGATTTTTTTCTTTTTCTTTTTAAGGTTCAAAGTTTTTTTTTAAATCGGGATGTTTTTAGTTAAAAAAACCGAATTTCGACCATGAAAATTGTACTTTCATCCGAAAATGCGTCTAAGACACTTTCCACAGAAAATGACATTATGCTTTTTTCATAGAGTTTCGTGTGGACTTTTGTTTTTGGCAGAATTTTTTGAACAATTTCTACTTTTATGTCAAAGATTGACGAGAAAAATCCAGATACCAATAGAAGTTTCTGCAGTTGGTTTCATGAGCTCGTTACTTAAATTACCTTGTTTTTACGTTTCAAATGTAAAGAAAACTGCATCTAAAGTATTCAAGAAAGTACTATGGAACACAGAAAATCATTTGGAACGATAAACACGACCTGGGTTTGAATCCACATGCTGCAAAAGGTAGGCTCAAACACAGGGAAAACAGAAAATGAGACGTTTTGAAACGCTTGTTAACGTTATGAAACGCTCGTTAAAACACAATGGTTAATTGTTGTTACGAGCATTTATCACCACTAGCCAATTGACCCGTGCCTACGGCACGGTTAGCTGATATCTGTTAAATACAATTATTATTTTTGAATGGATTTTGCCCGGTTTTGGCTTTTTGAACCGTGCTAAAAAATGCATTGCATTTTGATTGTGAGCTGCTTTGGTCGTTACCGTTCAAATTATCAAAAACAATATTCTGATCGCGAACACTATCTTTACTGCATTCTGTTTTAAAATTAAAAACAATCTTTTTTAATCACTAATGGTCAATTGCTATATGATATAAAAATATAAATTTTTGCTTAAAAATTGGACAAAAACACATTTTTTTGCGTTTTTCAGTGTTTTTTGTTTTAATGTTTTAATTTTATGCGTGGATTTAAAAAAAAACTATTTTCTGATAGCATCACAACCGTTGTACTAGAATCAGTTTTTATATTTTGCAACTGACCGCTTGCTCACCCAAAAAATGGGTAAAATGTTGATTTTTTTTCGCTTTTTTCATATGTTTTCGTTTCACAGCGAAAAAATCAGTTCAGAAACAATTTTTAATTTTAATTTTTAATTCTCCAGAAGGTTTTCAAAATCTCTCAATTCGAATCTGATTTTAGATTTTTGCCCCGGGCTTTTTTTGTTCAAAAATTAAGCAAAAACACTTTTTTTCGCGTTTTCCAGTGTTTTTTTTTGTTTTAATTTGTAATTGTAAGTGTGGATTTTTATTTAAAAAACTGTTTCTAATAGCTTTACAACTGCTGTACTTGAATACGTTATTACGCCGCTTTTATATTATACGTTATTATACGAGAATTTTTTTACGCCGCTGAAGTTGAATTTGTTTTTGGTTTTTTTAAAACTAGCACCGAGACTAGCGTTTTAACCCAAAAGGGTAAATACTTATGCACTTACGTTATTTCAGGTCTTTTTGCCTTTTGTGAGAAACAAGCTTGTAAAGGTTAAAAGGTTCTGTATTCCAGTTAGTTAGTGTATTTAATTTTCATTAGTCTTTTATTTTCTGAAGCTTTCAAGTTTTTGCTCAAGACTGACAGACTGACATGTACCCATACCGAATATACATTTACCCCTTTGTTTTGCCCCACTTTTTACCCTTTTGGGTTAAAACACTAGTCTCGGTGCATGACAGCAGACTTGAATTCATCAATCTCAAGCATCAAAGAAACGCAAAACCATTCATAATGTAAGTTTCAAACAAAAAGCTGAGAGTGACAGTTTTTACCCAATTGGGTAAAATTGGGGTAAAAAGCACCAGTTTTAAAAAACCAAAAGCAATTTTGAACTTCTGCGGCGTAAAAAATTCTCGAGGATAAATTAACATCAATTTACAAGTCTGGTTCAAACACAAAAAAGAAAAACGTCTACAGAAAGACTACAGTGTAGATTTTTACCCATTTATAAGGGTTTATAATGGGTCAGTTCAAGCTATCTGAGATATTTAAAACTTGGTTTCACGGCGTTGGGTAGTGAACATAAACATAAACATTGCTATATCGCGCGTATTTTGGGTTGTTATCAGTTATAACTGTGTTAGTCAGCGTTTAGCGTTTCATCAGTTGCATACGCCGGAGCCATTTTTGACTTCAATACCCAACTCCAATAACGTTGTGAGATGTTTATGATAATGCAATAACGTCTGTGGTAACGCAGTTGTGAGATGTTTATGATAATTCTATAACGCTGTTAATGTTTTCACACAAAGTATAGCCAGCGTTAACAACGTAAACGAGCGTTTCAAAACGTCTCATTTCTGTTTTCCCTGTAAAACTGACGTCGGACGATAATTTCATAAAAGTTTTTGCCAATTTTTTAAACCAAAACAGTCTTATTTTGTTCCAAAAATGCAATAATCAAACTCAGCGCGTCAGCACGGTTCGAATGCACCTATTTTTGTCAACCGTCAGATTGCCCTTTGACATTTATTATTTTTTTTTAATTTTTTTTAATTAAAAAAAATTGGGATTTTTATTTTTTTGAACCCTATGCACGTAAACACCGGTATGCAAGAGTGTTTAGACACTGTAAATTGGTTCAGCCTTTGGACCAGCACTTTTATGCCCATTAATTTTTTGTGCGCTGCACACTAACACCTGCAAGTGCTGTGCACGGTTTTTTTGCGGTTTCGCTATGTACGCAAAGACCGCGACGACTCCGGGTTCGACCGTTTGGCAAGTCGCTTGCCGCATTCTTCACAAGAATGAACAGGGTAACACAAAAGATCACTGTTACCAATTGCAGTGGTTCTCAGT